>JPJV01002074.1:0-12526 GCA_000750745.1 Pseudogymnoascus sp. VKM F-4281 (FW-2241)
GTGCCCTCCTCCACCCAAACTCTCGCAAAATGTCGAACTTCGCCGCCCTAACCTACACCCCCGCCCAATCCGCCGAGATCGCGCAATGGCAAACCACCATCTCCCGCCTTTCTGACGCTGCCGCGCGCCCCGCGCTGCTAGCGACTCTGAACTCGCACCTGGCCACGCGCACGACGCTTCTGGGCGCCCTGCCCTCCGTCGCGGACGTGGAGCTGTACAAGGCTCTCTCGCCCGTCATTGCGGGCTGGAGCGCAGAGGAGCGCACTGGGAAGGAGGGGCACCCAAATCTGGTCCGCCATATGGACTTTGTGCAGGGATCTGACCTGTTTGGACTCGGCATTGGGGAGGGGGATAGGATCAAGGTGGATAAAGATGAGGTGCTTTTCGTGAAGCCGCCGGTGGATGCTAAGGCGGAGAAGGAGAGGATCAAGAAGGAGAAGGCTGCTGCTGCTGCGGCCGCGGCTGGTGGTGCACAGACGACACTCCCAGACCGCAGCGGAAACGCGAAGGGGCCGAAGGAGGGCGCTGCTGCTGGTGGAGAGGGCGGACAGAAGACTCAGAAGAAGGAGAAGAAGGAGAAGGCGCCTAAGCCGCAGAAGGCCCCCGCTCCTACGGCCCCGCTCAGCCCATCGCTGATTGATCTCCGCGTGGGACATATTGTGAAGGCGATAAAGCACCCGGAAGCGGACTCGTTGTTCGTCTCGACGATTGCGATGGGAGATAAGGCTGGGACGGATGATACCGAGGAGGTGGATGGTGTGGTGTGCCGTACAGTGTGCTCGGGCCTGAACGGGCTGGTGCCACTGGAGGAGATGCAGGGCCGCTATGTGGTGGTGGTGTGCAACCTTAAGCCTGTCAAGATGCGCGGAATAAAATCGTCCGCAATGGTTTTGGCGGCGTCGCCGAGGCTGAAGGAAGGGGAGGCGGATAACCATGCTGGGCCGGTGGAGCTGGTGACGCCGCCCGCGGGGTCGAAGGCAGGAGAGCGTGTGTGGTTTGAGGGGTGGACTGGGGAGCCAGAGGGTATTCTCAACCCGAAGAAGAAGGTGTGGGAGATGATTCAGCCTGGATTCACGATTACCGATGCTATGGAGGCGGCCTTTGATGCGGGCGCAGTGAAGGAACTTAGCAAGGAGGGAGAGGAGCCGAAGACGGGGCTCGGGAAGCTGGTCACTGTTGGTGGCGGTGTGTGCACAGTTAAGACTTTGGCGGGTGGCATTGTGAGGTAGAGAGCATGCATGCAATGCTGAACTGGCTAGCATAGAATAAGTATAAAGAGCTATAGAAAGCCTTACAATGAATGTTTAAACGGCCGTATCGTACTCTTAATAATTGAACTTCGCTTACAAGCACGAAGCTGTCCCTCGAGCCCCATCTACGCCTAACCCACAAATCCCGGCCAACCCGTTAAATAGTCTTCTCCCCGCCTCTATCAGCCCTCGCTAACCTCCTCCTGTAATTCTCCCTGAATCCCATCCTGCCGACGGTTCCCCACGCTATAACTCCAATAAACATGAAAGCCCAGGCACCCGTCACTATGCCACCAATGGGGAATATCAGAATCTGGGTGCCAGGAAGTACGAAGGCAACGTCTTCGATGACGCCGACAGCCGAGATCGTAGCCATGGTATGGGGCTGATCACTGAAGAGGCCGACGACGAAGGTTGCTTCGAGGGAGGAAAGGGAGCTGTTGGTGGCGGGGTTGGCGACGGATAGGGTGACGACTGGGGTGAGGATGGCCTGGAGTGCGGATCTGGGAGAAGACGCGTTAGCTCAGTTATGTCGCATGGTTTTGGGCTAACTTACGCGTTCAGATTTGCGTCTTGTAGCTCCGGGTTTACCTGTCCCACAAACGCAAAGCTGTGCGTCAACACAGGCGCCTGATCCGCGCGTTTCGCGAGAAGCCCCCTCTTCGATGGCAGCCAAGACCGCGGCAACCCTCGCGCCGCGACATTTGGCCTAGCTACCAGATCAGTGATCGGGACGGGCTGGGCCTGGGCGCCCACAAATTGAACGTCGATGGCGACATCGGCAGGTGCGACGTCGGCGAAAGCGCCAGTTGGGGGCCCAATGGAAAAGAGGCGCAAGTCCGCTTCGAAGACTCCGGTGGAGTTGTCCAGGAATGGGAGGTTGTAGCACATTGCCATGCCAGAAGGGGAGTTTGGAAGGCCGCGGAGCATGACGAGGGCAGTGGTGCAGGCGGCCATTGTGGAAGAATTCCAGTTGGGAGGGGGGAGAGGAGGGGTATCGGCACGGCGGTAGAGGTGATCGAGCTCGTTCTCAGGGATGGTAGAGAATATGTTCTTGAGGGGCTGAAGGGGGGGGCGGGTGCGGCGGTTGATGCTTGCTACTGCTGCGGCGGGATTATTGGCGACCGGAGAGGGCGGGGATCTACGGTGGTAGAGAATGTCTGTGTTGTTGGGAAGGAGATTGAGGTTCTTGACGTATTCAAGGACGATGTCGGCCACGTTTTCGCTCTTGCTTCGAGATGCGATGTCGTCTGTCATGCTTTGCGGGATGTCTGCGGCCGACAGGCCCGAGACGGTGGCTGCGAGCACCGCTGCGGTGGTGATTAGGCGTGGGAGCATCATGATTCCATGTGGTGGCCGTCTTTTTCTGGCAAAGCGGTAAGATCTAGCAGCAAGGAGGAGGTTCTTGACAACGCGCGGCAGCTCGTCCGGAACGACTGTATTGAGGGCCTGCCTGTACAAGCAGAGCAACAGAGAGCAAAAAACAAAGAGGTATTAAAATTGGAAGTGAATGTAGATGGGCCAGCCCAGAAAAGAAGGGTTCGCAGCGCCAGCGACTGACGATTAATTTCCAGGCCCGACGAGCAGGAAAGAATTAAACATGGCGAGAAGAGAAACAAGAAAGAAGTTGTTTACACAAAGATAGCACCGCAAGAACAAGAACCCTTGGGCAGGACGAGGGAGGTCATAATCATGCAATGGTACGGTTGAGAGGAAGCCAAGCGTTGGAGGTGGAAACGCAGTAAGGTATGAGACTTAACATTGCGTTAGCAGCGACAGCTTCGATACGAGGCTGTGGAGAAGAATAAGCTTCTGAGACGAGGGTCTGACGTTGGCAGGGCCGTGGCAAGTTCGTGCGGATCAAAATAGGTATAGTAGAGTATGGTGGCTGTGTGGTAGGTGTATGGCAGTTGCATGGTCGCGCTGTCAGGAGTCTATGGCCTCCATCGGCTCTGTGAGCTCTGAAGCGCACCCATGCATGGGTTCCATGCATGGGTTCCATGGCGATACCAAGCCGCTGCGCCCGGCCTCGACCTCGGCCGCCTCGATTTCAGGGGCTTTCATGCGCCGAGCTGAACTGGACCAAAGACCGAGCAACCCGTACTGAGCGGTAATGGCAAGCAGCGGCCGGCGAGAGACAGCGGAAATACCTACAATCCCCCAGCCAGCTCACTCAATCAGAGTGATGAGTGCATCTCAGCATCTCGAATACTGTACTCATAGCGTAATCGCTCTCATATTCAGCCAAACTCGGCGACAGCTCTAGCATCTCGAGTTTGGAGGGGCGTCGATGAGGAGACGATGAGACGTGCACCGTGTCTCATCTTTTCTGGCTAAGCGGCCGCAACCCCTGGCGCCTCATAACGTTGTCGCAGGTTCGGCGCCACCACAAAATCTCTGTTTTTCCTACTTGGCGCAAACATCACTTCTCTTTTTCTTGAAGAGTGGCTTTCCTTGTTGACGTGGTCTATTGAATGACTGAATGCGAATGAAAAGGTGGCCGCGATATGTGTACGTCACGTGATCATTATGATGGCACGTCACGTGGCTATATATAGAACATGGCCATGATGGATACTCTTTTATATTACAGAAACCCTGGTCATCACTTGCCGGGCCGGATTATTGTGCAACAGGATCAAATATGAACAAAAACAGGCAAGACTATGTTGCCGGTGCACTGTCTCCATGTCAGTTGTATCTCTGTAAGTCACCCTTTCCAGAGCCATATACACGTATGTCTTTACGAGACTGTAAGTCGCTGCGTCCTTTCTCAACGAGATAGCCGGTGAAGCCTAGCATTTCGATGGTTTCTGGCTATGAATATTTGTTAAAGCCAAGCCTTTGGTCGGGTGGTCTAGCCTGTGGTATACCGCCTTCCCCGCAAGCAAATCCGATACGTATCGGGACTGGCAACAGCACCATGCCGCCGTCGACCCGTCGTTGCGCATGGCCTTGGGCACCACCCCGCCAAAAGAGCAATTTATATCCTGGGCCATACGGATGATCTCGCTCCTCAAGCGTTCTTCGGAATGGAAAACCCTTGTCCTTCGAATAAACCGTTTCTAGCGCGGCACTACAGGAACCCCTCGTTGTTAGCCAATGAGTATTTCCTCCAGTCGACGGTGATGTTGGATATGGAAACCCTTATAGTTTATCCCGTTGCACTGCATGGGGACGCTATCTGCCGCTGAGGGGTCGTGGTGCCATTGCTAGGCTTACTGGCAGAGGCCAAGGATGACACGCAGCCATATAGTGACGGTTGACAGGATAATGGGAGATATATGGGCAGTGCAGGTAGCTATGCTATAGGAAATCAGATGGCGTGTTTCCCGAATCTTACTCAGGTACATCCAATCCTCACTTGACTATCGTCATGGTATGCCTTTCCCCTTCCACCCCCGCTTCCCAAGAAATATCACTAACAGCCCGCAGTCTTCCAGGACCACACAGCTAGGCTTCCTAATCCTCATCGCTGCCCTCCTCTTCTCCAACTACGAACGCACACTCACCCTCCTGTCCCCCTACCTCCCCGCCACCATCACCCTCTTCGACCCCTCCTCACCTCGCCTCGAAGACTGCACAACCCACAACTACACCACCGAAATCCTCTCAATCGACCCCCTCCTCATCTACATAACCTCCTTCGTCACCCCCGGCGAGACCTCCGCTCTCCTCTCCGCCGGCGACCCCCTCTTCAAATCCTCCGAAGTAACCCTCTCCGGCCGCGCCACCAAAACCCCCGACCGCACCTCCCTCTCCGCCGCCCTCCCTCTCACCCCCACAACCTCCTGCATCCTCTCGCGCGCTCGCGCCTTCCTAGGCGCCACCCTTCCCATCGGCGACATTGGCGCCCCGCAACTCGTTCGCTACACTGCGGGCCAGAAATTTAACTTACACTACGACTGGTATGATTCACCCCAGGTTCTCACGAAAACGGGCCAGCGCTTCAATCGGCCGGCCAGCTTCTTTGTGTTCCTCGAGGCGAATTGCACGGGTGGGGAGACGTACTTTCCGTATGTGTCAGTACCGGGGGGGGATAGGTGGAGGGAGCATGAGGGAGGAACGGCGTTTACGCCGATAGAGGGGAATGCTCTATTTTGGGTCAATTTGATGCCGAGTGGGCGGGGGGATAAGAGGGTGATGCATGCGGGGCTACCGGTGGAGGAAGGGAGGAAAACGGCAATAAATATTTGGCCGAGGGGGTTTGTGGAATAATTCGAGTCAGCGCGCGGCTGGCGGGATGTATGTAGTGAGTCTGCTATGTGGTGATGTAAATATGAAAATGGTTGCTGATGCGTCGTAAAGATTTGACGATCTCGCACTTGAACCCCCGATGTGAGGATCTGACAGGTGAACTACTGCACGCCATCCCCGCGAACCTTTCCCAGCACGCTACCCCACTTCACACATTAGCTGTCCTCTCCGCTTGAAATCCGTGAACCGGTAATCAGTTATCCAGTTAGCTGGCACATCGTCTCACCACCGTAATGCCCCCCGCAGCCGTCCCGACCTGCAGCTATAACCTGCATCTGCAACCCACCTAGTAGCGTTTGTAATACCCCACGCCTGGAATGCCCATGTGGCAAGCATGTGCATTCTAGTCTGCCTTAGGACACATCAGTGAATGCTAATAAAAGTATGTGTGATGCGGCACTTGGCTTCATCAGACCTGGATAATTTGAACAGCGTGTTGGGCAGCTGACGCTAAGTCCAGTCACGTAAACACCACGCAAACGCACACAACTCACAATCAGCGACAGCGCATCACACAATATAAACCACACAAACATATCTACAGACGTATAGATTCCTGCCTAGACACCATATTTATATACCCGTCTACCCACGAAATCTCCACGCCCGCAGCGCCACGCCACAACAACAAACAGGAAGAATTATACAACTGCGCACGGTCTCGAAATACTTTTATTATTGGATCCGATTATGATGCAAGCCTGTCTCTTCTAGACATGCGCATGGCAGTTTGGAGGATGGAGAGGTGACGGGCTTAGTTGCCTGGGTTGGTGGCAACGAACTGGACACCCTTCTCGATGTTCTAGGGAGAGGGGTTAGCTGGGTGTTCTCTTTGAATTCATAGGGATGGGGGGTAAACAAACCTTCTTCAGGTCAGCGAGGGCAGCATCCAAAAGCTTCTGCTCCTCAGCGGTGATCTTGCCAACCTCGTGGATCTTCTCAACACCGCTTGGGCCGAGCTCGACCTTGGAGGCGAAGAAGTCAACACCCTGGTCCTTGTAGAGCGGGGAGTCAACGAAAGTTGGCTCCGTAACGCCCTTCTCGCCCTGCGCAGCCTTGAGCAGCGACTCGGCGAAGCGAGCACCGGCCATGGCCATGGAGAGGGTGGCGGATCCGGCACCATCCTTGGCCTTGACGACCTCGTCACCACCGAACTGAACACGGTTCAGGAGGGCAGCGTCGCCGACAAGGTCAGCGTGCTTGCTCTGGGAGAAGAGGGGGACGATAGTGACACCGGAGTGACCACCGACGACGGTGATGGCCTCATCAGCGGGGTCGGTCTTCTTGATCTCGGAGACGAAGCGGGAAGCGCGGACGACATCGAGGGTGGTGACACCGAAGAGACGCTTGGGGTTGTAGACGCCAGCCTTCTTGAAGATCTCAGCAACGATGGGGACGGTGCTGTTGACGGGGTTGGAGATGACGAGGATGTTGGCGTTAGGGGCCGACTTGGCGGCAGCCTTGGCCAGGTCGCGGACGATGGAGGCGTTGGTGTTGAAGAGGTCGTCGCGGGTCATGCCTGGCTTGCGGGGGACACCGGCGGGGATCAGGACGATCTCGGCATCCTTAAGGGCGGCGTCGAGGCCGGAGGGGGTGGGCTCGTAGCCGGTGACGTTGGAGCCGGTGTTGATGTGGGAGATATCAGCGGCGACACCTGTGGAGTCCGGTCAGTATGTTTTTTGTAGGCTCAATTGGACATGTGATGATGATGGGGGAGACGAACCTGGGCCTCCGCGGATATCGTAGAGAGCGAGCTCGGAGACGCGGGGGTTGAGCTTGAGGAGGAGGGAGAGAGGCTGTCCAATTCCACCGGCGGCACCGAGGACAGTGACCTTAGAGAGCTATTCGAGTTATGTTAGCAATTGCTTCACCCATTCCAGCCCGGCATTGGTCGGCCGAGGTCTGAGAAATTTTGTCAAAGGTGCTTTAACTTACATCTCTGGCCGAGACCGAGAAGGCGCGGCGCTGGGCGGCGTTGAAGGTGCGTGCAGCAAACATGATGGATTTTGTGAGGGTGGATTGGAGGAGAGGAATTGGGTATTTATTGTTATGAATTGGAAGAGAGAAAGGATGGCTCGGGAGAAATCGAAGGGAGAGCTGTTGGGAAATCGGCACGGACCGCACTATGATTTTGTTGTTAGCAGCCTCATATGGTAGGCAAATATCACGTGCGATGCGGGTATTTCGTCATTCAGCCTGATCATGAAGCGGAATCGGAGGACCAAGCATTTTCATGGTATCCAATTGGCGTGGAGTATGGAATTGAAGCTCTCTCCATAGTTATGGCGATGGATTTTACATATTTTAGGAGTAGCGACGTGAATCGTAACGGATATGTTAGCTAATGTTGTGCATGTCGATGTGAATTGCCAAGCAGATCTGGACTAATGTCGTGTATGGAGAAAGATGGAACCAATTTTTATCTTTATACCTATATCTTGTTCATATCTTGTTCGTATTTTCAGGGCAAAAAGATCAACAAATATTATCACTCGTTCGCGAACGTTAAAACATCCAAGTTACCACCACTGATCATTTCACTCCTTCCCAAAGTCCAGTGCGAGCAATCAAAACATACTAGGCTTCCACCTTTTCAACCCTCTTAGTTTCCTCCCCGCTTTCCTTCCCCTTCACTTCTCCCTCCCCAGCTACTTTTGTATCCGCACCCACTGGGCGTCCTACAACCTCGCGCAAATCGTCGTCGTGCTCGATGTCAAACGATCTCCTCAGGTACTCCGGGCCGAGGAAGGTAAGAAGAATCACGTAAGCGTACACGGCGCCCATGAAGATACAGATAACACGGCCGTACTATCAACCGTTAGCATGAATCGCCTCCAAGAGGGTCTAGAGAACCACATACCTCGTATCTCGACGCGCCGGTCTTGGGATTGGGGGGTAGAGGGTACCTCTCGCCGATGGTGGACTCAATCGTCGAGCTGGCCGAGGAGACCAAATTACCAAGCTGGTAACTAGTTCCAACAACGAAAGTGCGGAAAGCGCCAGGGGATAGTTCCATCAAATGAATTGGGATAACTCCCCAAGCACCTTGGACGCAGAATTGCTCGAAGAATGCGGCTGCGTTAACAGCCGATGAAGAGACAAAGGTGTACGGGTAGAGCAAAGCACCGCCTATGATGCTGATGATAATGATAGAGAATCGGCGACCGAATATCTGCTTAGTGTTAGTGGAAGCTATATAATTTATTATAAGTAGTATACATGCCTGCGAGCAATAACCAACTGTGGTACCTAGATACGTGTCAGCGATTTATCATTAAATGCCTCTAATACGTTCGGCCCACCTCCTGTGATGGCTCCAAGATTTGCAACCACCTGTGTGACAGTTACGCCATTTGGAGAATAGTTATACTCGTTCGAAAGCATAGTGGGATAAAGATCTTGGGATCCATGGCTCTAAAAATGAAGTCAGTCACATTACCTTACTGCTCAGCTTATCGGTAAACATACCATGAAATTAAATCCAGCCATAAGGAGAACCATATAGGTCAATAAAAGCCAATGCTTTTTCAGAGCGACCTTGCCTTCCTTCATAAACGTGTCAGTAATACTGCCCATTGCAACACGCTCCTCCTGCCTAGCAATAAACGTATCCGTTTCTGGTAGCATCAACCGGAAGGCGATGATTAAAACAGGAGGACAAGCACCAAACCAGTAAAATGGGCGCCAGCCGTGGGGGGTAGTATCAACCAGCGCGCGCGCGAAGACCACGGCAAGCAAGTAGCCAAACGCGTACCCTTGCTGCAACATCCCACTGATAATTCCACGAGCAGCCTCCGGGCAGTCTTCGAGGGCAGTAGCAGCGGCGTTTCCGTAGAGTCCGCCCATTGCTATGCCAAACAAAGCACGGCAGGCAAGGAACTGGCCGTAGGTGTTGCAGAATCCCGTGCCGAGTTCCAGTACGATGAAAAGGACGTTATTCACGACGAACGGCCACTTGCGGCCGTATCTATCCGCCGCAATACCAAAAATGATGGAGCCGACAGAACGGAACATGAGTACTAGGGTGATACCCCAAGTGATATCTGTCTTGGTCTTATTGAATTCCTCTGCGAGTTGCTCAACCGTCAAGCTGACGGTGAAGAAGTCAAATGCGTCCCACGACCAGGCAACGAAGGCTACGGAAAAGAAAGCCCACTGCTTGCGAGACAGCATCATCAGCAGCTTGATGGGATTGGGAGCATTGTTCATTGGCGGCTTAAGAGTGGTGGCGCGAGTACCAAGATACTCCCCAGGGCTCATAGTGACTTCGCGCTGGCTTTCAACAGTCGGTTGCTCCTCCAGCGAGCCATTCTTTTCGGAGTTCTGAGTGTTTGCCATGATGATCTGGGCGGTGCGTTAGCTGCTGCTGCCATCCATGCGCCTGTTGGTAGCGTTTGCGCGTATGAACGCTCAAGTGAGTGAGCGCGATCGCAGCGGGTTCTAACTTACTGAGCTTGGTATCCCACGGTTCAGCGACAGGAAATCCGGATTTCCAATTTCTCGAAAACCTTGAGAAGAATGTCCCAATTATAGAGCTACTGAGGGGATATAAGTAGTAGGTGCGGAGAAATGACTAGGAGAAACAGGAGATCCATAACACTGACCGGGGAAGAGCGACCATCCACCACTACCGTGTTAGTCAAGACAGCCATGTTGATCGTGACCCCCTACATTCTTCAAAGTGATTACGGTGCATCCCCATCTCATCAGTGTGACCAGTCTGCCGCCAGTTGACAATGGAACCACTCCAATCACAATAATCGATATCGCTGTCGGTCCGTCTCTTACCCCTGTACCCCGCTCATGACGACGCCGTCGCTGGCAACTCGGAGCTCTCGTTGCAACGCATGAAAACTCTCATGTACAATGTGGGCATCATGATGGTGGTGGGCCTTGGTAGGATCGCGTGCTTTTCCTGGTAACGACTTACTGGGGGGACTCGGTGTCCAGATAGATCTCCGATCGCTGGAAGTACGTAGTAGCGCGGCTCGATGGAGTGGAGCGGCGCGGCAGATATGATATGATATGAGACTGAAGGTATCCCCGCATCTGCTTATCTGTGGAGTTGAGTATTAGTTATGTGTACCACAATCTCCACCGTAAGGTAAAGATGCGGAGAAAGAAAAGTCGGGATTTCGGCAGTAGTAGGGCGCTCTACTTCAGCATTTTGCTGTTATATGGTGCCGTAGTGCTGTACTGAACGTATAGGATTGTATTTTCCTAATACGGGTCTTACGTGGGGAAGATCCCGCGGGAGCTTGCTGGTGCCAATGTTCGCCAATAAAATCAAGCCTTCGGCAATTCAAGTCGGTCAGCCTTTAGCCCGTAGAGGCTAGTGTGACAGACTTGGCGTATGCTTGTCGCTTGGCTTGGCTTTTGGGTGACTTGTTACCGACTTGTTGCCGCGTGGCCGGTAGCCCGGTGAGGTCAATGGCTGGTTGGTGGCTTCGTGTTACCCAACAAACGGTGCGATCGTCCTGATGCACACCAATATCGAGTACCACTCGCCCCTCTAACGTGAAAAAAACCCCTCACTGGTAGAATTGACGAAAAGTATGCGGGGCCCCATCATATCGCCCTTGCTTCCGCGTTATGTTTGGACATTCCTGGCTTAGTGTAGGAGCAGAGACATCCCCCTGATCTTGAGGTTTTCCTCTGGCTAACAACCACAACAGGGCTACCAAACAAGACGAGGTCAACATCCAGTGGTGTGGGTCTTGTTTTCCGTGTTTTCCCTTACTTACTGCATGAGGGTCGCTCTAGTATGTGATATACTGTATGCACGGTGCTGTTTGAATCTCAAACCAAGAAACGCTGAGAGTAAAATGGTAAGTAAAATGTGGAAAGTACGAACCGCTGCCAGAACGGGTGACAGCATGCTGCTTGTACACAACCACAGCATCCGAGCCACAGCATCCGAGCCGAGACATGGTCTTTCACGATCATACAAACACACAAGAAAACACGCAACAATACTAGAATATGAGACCGGAAACTCCCGTGATGCAGGCGCATGGCGGTAAGCTGCTTGTTGCTGTTCGACACTGGACTTGGCGCCTATTCGTTCCCCCAAACTTCGCGCGTTAGACATGAGCGGTGAAAGGAAACGGGGATGAGAAACGGATCTAGTGATTAAATGCATATCGGCAATCTGCTTTTCACCACCCAATATTGGACTTGGTGTTTGCTTGTTCTCGTTTGGCCTTACTGGCCTATCAAAATGCTCCGAGCCCAAGGTTTGGGCGCCGAAAGAAGATGAGAGCGATGAAGTGTTTCAGTGATGGAATGCTTGTCGGCAAGCTGTCTGTTGCCGTTCACTATGTTGTCTTAGTGTCTGGCTCTTAGTGTCTGGCTCTACGTGTTCACCAAAGCTTCGAAGCCAGACATACACGATTACTGAAACAGAGAGATCATATGCAAGTTCGAATGCTGGTTGTTGCTGTTCGCAATGCTGCATAGCTATCACCCAGTCATTTCTCAATGCCCAACTGACTCTTATGGATGTTCTGAGCCCAGGTCAAGGGACCCAGCTGAGATCAGTGGATGCTAGCAAGCATGTAGTTACCGTTCGAATGTCTAACTTGACTTTAGCTGCTTGTCAGGGCTTTCAACAATCCGTTTGACCCCATATCTCGGATAAGAAATGTAAGTGAAGAACAACTGTTTTTCCGTGGCGCATATCACGTTCGCAAGCTGCCGAGTTGCAGCCTGAGCAGGCTTGACATACACAGGCTACCAACACACAAAGTGCAGTCACGAAGCAAATGGTAGATTCCGTGATGCAACGCGTGCTAGAAAGCCGCTTGTCAGCCTCAAGCTGGCAATCGGAAGAGGCAAGGCTTGGGTTACTCTGTTTGCTCTGCTCGATCCTAATGGTATTGCTTGTACTCCCGAAATCTATCTATATAATAGGCAATGCCTCCTCCACAATTGGCCTTACTCCTCTCCCATTATATTCTTATATAACGTATTTCACATGCGAGCTGGTCACACAAGCGAGCTGGTCACGAAAACACCAA
>JPJV01002076.1:0-13782 GCA_000750745.1 Pseudogymnoascus sp. VKM F-4281 (FW-2241)
GGTATATGGATGGGGAGGGTTGGGGGACGAACTGATGGAGAATGGGGAGCTCTAGGGATAGGTTGTTAGTGGATGCTTTGTGGTTGGGGGATGTGGTTTTGTTTGGCTTACCATGACTTTTGATGTGTTGGCTACACTGTGTCTGGGGTGTGTTTATATCGGTGTGTTGAGTGTCCTTGGAATCGTTCGTCGTGATGTTTCGATGTGTGGTGGTTTGGCTGGGCTTATGGAGTTAATTCGCAAGGTAGACACGGCTACGCGTAGTAACTGAGCTTGAGCTGCGTCGTCCGCTTGAGCTTGGGCTTGCGAGCCTCACCCCAAAAACGCTCGGACCAATTAGGTGGATGGTTACGTTTACTGTAGGGTGCAGCATGGGTTCAAGAGAGGCAACATTTCCTTTGTGCAGTGTGTCTGAAATTCCTTTTCTACTTTAGTTAACTACAAGTTCACTTTGTTACTTTTAGAGTTCTCCTTATTTTATATTGCCTGACGCTATTGCGCTCGAGTACCGACGTCAGCTACAAGTTCCGTGTTGATTCGCAGTTTGAAGGGTTCATTGAATCACCCCGCGATGATTGCTTGATAATAAGAATACCAACGAATCCTACGGAAATCACCCACCTCAAGAGGCCACGAACCCTCCTCGTCCTTCACGCATCTGTATATATGAGGTTTACTTTATTCAACATCATTTTCGTCTGCCTTTGAAAAGGCCCCAAACAGCCTCGAATTCTACAGGACATAGAGTACCCAAATCCGAGAGACAGCTTCGCAGCCATGGTAGCCCACGTTGTGGTGACGGATACTGGCCTCCAACGGTATCAAATCAAGGTGGTCCCTGAGACACACATGAGCGATGTCCGAAACCAGGCTTGTACGAGATCCAAGTTCGACCCTAGCAACTATGGGTTGAAGTAAGTTGTTCTCCATTTCGCCCGGTAGGCTGCAAGTTGCTAACTGTATTCAAGGCATAATAACAAAGCGGTTGACCTCTCACGAACATTCCGGCAATCGGGTCTCTCCTCTGGTGCAAAGCTCGAGCTCGTCGTTGCGTCAAAATCCCCGTCGGCCGTCGCAGTAGCATTACAACTTCCCGATGGGACTCGACTCACGGATCGATTCCCAAGCAACACAACCCTGTGGCTTATCTTGAGGAAGTTTGAGGCGAGCGATACCAAGAACCTTAACTTCACGGCCAGAAGCGTAGCTGATACGGCGGCGCGCTCGAGCGGCAAGATCTTCTATGAGATGCCCGTTCTGAATGTTATGAATAGGGAGTTTGGCACCTTTGTGGACTTGCAAAAGACTCTGTCCCAGATAGGGATTAGCAGCGGATCTATTTTATTACGATTAAGCTACCGACAGACAGAGACGCCGCTGGAAGTAGCAACGACAGAGATAGGCCAGTACTTCAAGGAAGTTGAGGAAGTCGCCCAGACTACGGGAGCGAAATCAGCCACAGCCACAGCTTCAAAGGAAACCCCGGATCCTGCTGCGGATGGTACAGTGACCGACCAAATTGCCAAGGTCGAAGAATCGGACATCCAGTCACCGGCATCGCAGACGTCGAGTTCGGTTTCAGGCCCGGTAAAACCAATAGACACCTCGGCGCCTGAAGAGGGTATTGCTGGGCCAGGAGAGCGTATTATCTCTGTCTTCTCCGCCCCTACGTCAACCGTCCCTCGAGCAGCCCAGCAGGAGTATAACGACTCTGACTACGAGCCCAGCGTTGCTGATGCCAAGTTGCACCAGTCCCGCCTCCTAAACAGGACACAAAACAAGAGACTCCTATCAGATGCAGAGCAGGAGGCTCTACAACGAGAGAAGGAGACGAAAAAATCTTCTGTTGTAGAAACAAGGGTCAAAGTCCGATTCCCTGATCAAACAACTGTTCAGTTTCCCGTCAATGCCACGGAAACTGGGGCAACGATGCTCGAGTTTGTTAGGGGTCTCATCGTTGCAGGTGATCAGCCGTTCTCCTTGATATATAAGGACTCGAAGGGCCAGATCCATAACGTACCTGAGAGCAACACAGTACGCCTGATAAAAGACTTGGGGTTCGAGGGGCCGACGCTGGTTACGTTCACTTGGAAAGATGAGGCGAGTGATGCTGGAAGAAAATGGCCGATACTCCAGCAAAAGTATGCTACCCAAGCAAAACCTGTACAAGTGCCAGAACCTCTGAAGCCAAAGGAGGGAGGTGGTCCTGCTCCAAAGCCTAAGGAGGAGAAGAAGGCGGGAAGTGGAAAGTCTACGGAAGACAAGCTCAAAGGCTTTCTCAAAGGGTTGAGCAAGAAGTAAAGGAGTAGAAGCACGGATGATGGTATGATACATGATTGTGCCACGGGGCTTTGAAGGAATTGCATTGGTAATAATTTGGAGGCTCATAGCGAGGCGTTTCACAGAGGTATTTAATATTAGTATGAGTTGAAATGTCACAAATTCACTTGATAAAAGCGTCACCCTTGAAATTCTTGCAGTTGGTATCAAGTTGTGATTCATTGCCCGAAACCTCGGTCGAGTTGCCAGCTATATATGGTCCGGCTTTTTACTCTCGCAGAGATTTTCATCCAGCCATGTATTGGCGCCCATTGTACACCATCACTCCCTGCCCAAACTTCCCAAACGCACAATGCATTTAGTGAGCGGCGGCGGTACGGCGGGACTCGGCGATGACACCCTGGAGCTCATCGACCTTGGCCTTAGCACGACCGAACGTACCGAGACGCTTCTTTGCCAGCTTACGGGCACGCTTGTCCTTGCTGTTGCGGAGGAGTTCGATAACGCGGCGCTCGTATGGGGCGAGGCTAGAAAAAAGTTATGTTAGAAAATTTTGCGTCGGGACATCAATGGAGCGGCGGCGGTCGCATACCCAGAAACCTCCTTGACGATCTCGCGGACGAAGGCGGTGCGCTTGCTCAAGTGACCCTTGGTCTTGGATGGCTTCGCGCGGACAGCACGGATCTCGGTTTTCTATTTTCCCACATGATATGTTAGCCAGGTCGGTCCATCGCCTTCCTGTTCAGAAAGGGATCCTCCAAGAGGTGAGACGTACGTGGCCCTTGTTAGGTCCGACGGCAATGCCGCTGCGTGAGGTCTCTCTGGCCATCTTGACGGAGGTGGTAGTCGAGATGCTGGTCGATGTTGTCGTGGATGGTCGTGAGGTGCGATAAAAGTTCGAGAAAGTGAATTTCGACTGTGTGCGCTCGCTTGCGGTGGGAAATGTGGGTCACGTGGGACTTGGCTGCGAGTACAGTCCGTTAATAGTGGTCCGTGCAGATTGACCAATTAGCGGAGTTTCCCGGTGCATGAAGCCACGATGAGGCAGAAAAGTTTAAATGTAGCTCACCGCCTACCATGGAGGGGTACCTTGACAGCGACATCAGGGTCTCCGTTTGCTCCTGGAGGGAAGTATAACCGGAATGTATCTGTTTTTTTGGTCCACATCTCAGTCCACCTCAAAGTCGTTGGATTGGCTTTTATTATTATCTAAATTTTCCCGTCCACTGTACCCCAAAAGCCTCAATGTCTGCGCTTCAGGCTATCAAGTACACGCGGGGCAAGTTGGAGGTGCTCGACCAACTGAGATTGCCACATGAGTCTGTCTACGATGACGTCTCAACTTGTGAACAGGCTTTTGATTGCATCAAGTCTATGCGCGTTAGAGGTATATTCGAAGCATCTAGCATGGAAAATATTCAAACTGATTGCATTAGGTGCACCGGCAATTGCAATTGTAGCTGCCCTGGCATTGGCAGTGGAATTGGAGAACGCAGAACTCAGTAAGTATTCTCAGTCCTGTCTATATCTGCCTACTTACCCATTGTAGATCAATCGTCCGTCAATGGGCAACTGAAATATGTTCACGACAGACTGGATTACCTCATGGGTAGCAGGCCAACTGCCGTTGACCTGTCAAACGCCATCAGACTCTTGAAGATGACGGTCAACGCAGCGGCAATTGCGGAAGCGGATGGCTCCTTGAACAAGACCGCAGAGCCAGATGCTGCCTTAATCAGACAAGCATACATCAAGGCCGCGGAGAAGATTCTGGAGGATGACCTTCAAACGAATTTGGCCATTGGCAGGTACGGTGCCGAGTATCTCAGACGCCAGCAGCTGCCCGTTTTATCGCCAGAAAGCGACGCCGACGACCTGCGTTACTTCACCACCAGCCCCCCAGGAACACAAGGAGCCCCCGACAGGACCTACAGAAAACTCAGCGTCCTAACCCACTGCAACACCGGCTCGCTCGCCACCTCCGGCCACGGCACAGCCCTCGGTATAATCCGCAGCCTCCACAAGATGAACTACCTCGACCACGCCTACTGCACCGAGACACGCCCCTACAACCAAGGCGCGCGCCTCACCGCCTTTGAGCTCGTGTACGAGAAGATCCCCTCAACACTAATCACTGACTCCATGGCCGGCGCGCTCTTCGCGCGCCTCAAGACAGAGAAGAATATCTCCGCCGTCATCGTAGGCGCCGACCGCGTCGCCCGCAACGGCGACACCGCCAACAAGATCGGCACGTACTCGCTCGCCGTGCTCGCCAAGTTCCACGGCATAAAATTCATCGTCGCCGCCCCAACGACCAGCATCGACCTCGAGACCGTCACCGGGTCCGATATCGTCATCGAGAACCGCCCGCAGAAGGAACTCACCCAGATCAGCGGCGCGGTGGTCGATAAGGATGGGAATGTAGACGTCAATGATACGCGCCGCGTCGCTGTTGCGCATCAGGGGATTGACGTTTGGAACCCGTCGTTTGATGTCACGCCGCATGCGCTGATCGATGCGATTATCACCGAGAAGGGCGAGGTGGTGCGCTCGGCGAATGGGACGTTCAGTTTCCAGCATATTATGCCGGCGAGGTGGAAGCAGCAGGTTGAGAAGTCGGAGCCGGTTGAGGTGTCGGCGTTGTCGGGGAAGGCGTCGGTGGCGGACTCGGAGGAGGGGACGCAGTTTAAGCTGGAGCTCGTGTGAGGGGTGCACGGTGGCCGAGGCGGGGAGGGGATCGACTATGTGGTGTTTTGAGGGGTTGGTGGGGGAGGTCAGGACTTCAACGTTTATGACTGATGGATGGTATGTGGCTGGTAAGCCGTAGAATCTGGGGGTAAATGGCGAAGAGCGTATTTTGGTTTAGGTATGGTAGACAAATAGACTACTTAATTTCAAGAGATCTTCATTCTCGTCTCGTAGTTGTAAGATAGTGATTATATGGACAACTTTATTGATTAATACCCAACAGCAATATCGAGCAAAGCTGATCCCCTTCAGTGCTCATTCTGAGAGCCTCGTACACAAATGGTAATTAACACCCCCTACTCAAACACCCCCCCTGAATTACAATCCAACAGAAAAATCCAGAGTACGCCACCTCATCCTAGAGGATCCAGGCACCATGCCACGCTATGCAGGAAAGAAAAAAACAACACTCAATCACACCACGCCAGGCTCTCCCCACTAAGAATGCTCTTCAAGATCACCGCGCCCACCCCTCCCTCAACAGCCCTCTCAATCTCCTGCTCGCCCACACAACTCCCCACCCTCTTCTCATCACCACTGCCGACCCCCCCTCCAAAACCAACCTTCCTCCCCCGCTTCGTCGGCGTATTCGCCATCACGAAACTGCCCGTTCGCCCATCCACTCCGCTGACAAGCGAGAGCGTCTCCAAGCTGCCCACCACGTCGCGGAACTCGGTAGAGGTGAGGGGTTGCAGCATCGAGTCCGCGCGGCAGAGGTGGCAGTACGTGTCGTAGAGCTGCTTGATGGTCGGCGCCGCGTTAGCTAGCTTGGACGGCGTGGCCATGATGTTTGCAGCTGCGGCGCGCTTGCGGCGCTCGAGAGCGATGAGGGCGCAGAGCGCGGCTTTTTGCTGCAGGTTGAGCGTCTTGAGGCGCGTGGAGACGCCGTTGGAGAAGGCGGCTGCGGTGACTTTGTTGAGGTGCGCGATGCTTGCTCGTGGGGCGGTCTCGACGGTCAGCTTGGCGAGGGAGTCGGCTATCAGGCTCGATACGTGGCGGGGGCTTTTTGCTGGGGATGGCATGGCGACGGGTGATGAGAGATTCGGGTTCTCGGCGAGGATTTTCTTGGATGGCGAGTCTGGAACTGGAGCGAGAGAGGCTTGGTGCTTGGCTTTAGTTTCGGTCTCGATGAGGTCCACGGCGCGGCGGCAGATATCAAATGCTTTTCGGAGGTCGCCGGTTTGGGCGGAGACTTTGCGGGAGCATAGTTCTATGGCTGCTGGGTGTAAGAAGGGAATGAAGTCGGGTGTTGCACTGCCAGCAGGGATGAGACTCTTCAGGCGTGTGGTAATAATAGATTTGATTTGCACAGCGGTGTAGGGAAGGAAGGGGATGAGGTTGGGCTTGAGGTTGCGGGCCTTGAGGCGTGGGAGAAAGCGGTCGGTAAGATCCAGCGCGTTGGCAATGCCGACCAGGATGAGGTGAGACGAAGGCTGGAGGGCCCACTCGAAGAGCTTGTACATACACTCTAAGTCGAGCGTGACGACGTGATCAATTTCGTCGAGCGTGATGAGATACATTGCGTTTGTCGGCTTGCGAGGTGCAAACATGCCCTGGAGAGTCTGCAGTTCCTCGCCTTCAATGACTTCGATTGGGCCACACAGTGACTCCAGAAGGACGCAATAGAGGTCCTTGGACGATTTCATCGACATGCAGTTGACGTATGCTTTCTTGACCACTTCGTTCGATGGTATGTCGGCAATGACCTCGCTCACCATGGCGCTCTTGCCGGTACCGGGAGGCCCGCTAACGTACGTGCAGCCACCAGATGTTGCGCTGATTGAAGTATTGATGAAGCTGGAAAGCTCGAGGCGCTCTTCTTCGCGCCCAACAAGACGGCCAGGGTCGCTGCTACGCGTAAAAAGTTGACGCGCGACATTATAGACAGTCGAGGACAATCCAGATGGAGTAGATGGGGTTCGAGGAGTGCGAGGAGTTGTTGCTGTGCCTGTAACCGTGATACGGTGCCTAGGTGTAGTCGGTGCCTGCTTCGAGAGTGCATCTCTACGCCGAGGTGTCTGCGGCGTCTTAACCTGGATGAGCTTTGTGTTTTCATCCGCGTCGACAGACTTGACAGTGTTGAAATGCTTTTTTATTTGCGTTGGCTGTAGTGCAGCTCGCGTTGTTGCTCCATTGTGCTTGCCTGGTGAGGATTTTAAGGATACATCCGAGCTGACACTGCGTGCCTTGGCTCGCGTCTGTCGCGGGGCGAATGGGTCGTCGTTCTCATCAGAGTATATCACGGTTGCTGCTTGCCTTTTCGGACGAGGAAGTGTCGCGGGAAGAGCTATGCAGCCGGGTCAGTACGTGGATTGGGGGGAGGTTGACGGGTCGTTCATACCAGCTTCAACTGAGCTTCTTGTGCGCTTGCCTAATACTGAGGAAACCATGACTGAGGATTGACGGCAGGTGTATGGGAGAGACTATAGAGGTAGAGGGTCGGATGTCGAGGAAGTTATGACTGAGGTGTGAAGGAAGTCGAAGATGAAGGTGGACGACATAAGCTCCTTCTCTGCACGCACGCGAAATATACTTGAGGTACAAAACGGGCTGGTCCAAGCTGGACGCGTCTTAACGCGCCGAGACGCGTAAAGTGGTGGTTAATTTGGCGTTTTAGCGCGAAACGCCAAGTCGCCCAGTCACCCACCGCGAAGAACACCAAAATGGGCGCTCAGACCACGTGACTAATAATCGGCCCTGTATTTACTTACTTCATATGTCCCGAACCCCATTCCTCCGTTACATACAATACTGTTTACAGCGTTTTCTGTTTATATATTATATTACCTGTATTCATCCGACCTATATTCTCATTTCTAATTTTCACACCACGATCCCTTTCGCCTTTGGGTACGAGTACAATTCTCCACGGACCTGCACTCTTCCTCAACGCCGATTTAATGTGACGAGATGCATCATCCTTGCAATGCACATCAACCCCGTATTCGATAACCGCCGCAATGGCCCCCAACCCGCATCAAGCCCACATTTGCCTCATCGATGCCCAGGCGCTTACGCTCACAGGTGTTTCAATGTTCTATGCAGGGAGCCAGCCATCGCCAGGTATGCAGCTGGTTTGCGGTGGGCGCAATAACCCTTGGTCTTGGAGTGCCGTGCCGTGTGCCTGGCCGGTGAACAACAACCCCTCATTGTCGTCTGCGGCCAGCGGTCAGCGTCGTAAGCCTTTCATACATTCTCTGTCATACTGAACTGCTTGCGCTCGCACTTCCACGCGCACCTTGCCTTGCGGCCATTCCACCGCCCACAGTCAAGCATTATACCATCCTGCACATCTTCATTTAATGTCGAGTTACCTAGCATTTATAGCCTTTCAATAGCGGCAAGGCGATTCAATAATCTTCCACTTTCAATCCTTTTGGCCAAGTATCCGCATGTGCTCCTATCCCTCCCTCGCATTTACGCGCCGCCTTTCATGGGTGTGGCCATGTAGCTTCAACCCCACTGGCTGAGCTGTAGCCGCCCAACCACATCTCCAATCACCACCAAGAAACTGACCCCTCCAGCCCTGAACTCACAACTCCATGTAATGACTGTTCGCCCCCAACTCTGAATATATTTGAAAAAAGTCTACTCTGTTTCATCTCCTGCAATCTACATACATTGCGCGCCCTGTCACCGCTGAGCTTCCTGTCCATCTTACCTTGTCGCGGGCCTCAACTTCGGTCGCAGAACGTTTACTATACCTTCATACTCGGTATTCCCGAATTACTCAGATACCTCTGTGTCTGTTTTAGAACTGCGCTGCTGCAACCCAGTCTTTGTTTGATCGCGCGCCGTGCGTCTCTCTAGTGGCGCCGCTGTGAGAGCCGCAGTTCCCCGCCCTTCAGTAACAATGGCCGCCCGCCAAGGTCACGGAGAAGACGAACTGTACCTGGAAAGTCCAAATGGTGGCGGAGATAGTCCAACTATTGAGCCGCTGAGAATCAAACCGCCATCTGCAAGCCCGCCTCGAGCTGGCTCGGCCGGTCCGAGTCACTACAATTACCCACCACCGCAATCGAAGCACTCTTTCCCCTTACCACCGGGAGCTTCGAGCTCTGCTGCGCCTTTACCATATCCAGATGATGAAGGGACGTTTCAATATCCTCGACCAGGGGAACAAAAAGTCTACCGCGCTCCATACCCAGAGGACGGCCGACAGAGCCAAGGCTCCCCGCATTCATCAACGACATCACCGCCACCTAGAACAAATTCCAACGACCAGAGCCGCCCATCGAATATTCAGACGTCCCTATACGATACAACTCCGAAAATAGGAGCCAGTCCGACAGACAGGAGAGGACCTCTGGCAGAGAGGCGAGGGGCAGCTCCGAAACCACTCCCAGTGTCGCCGATCCCGACTAGCCCAGACACAGAGGGACTCTTTGCACGAGCACCTCAAAGGCCGCCGGCCACAATGGCAGCACAGGGGCATTCATACCCACAGAACGAGGGACTTGTTGCGCCCCAGCCTACAAAGCTCGATCGCTTCGACTCGACCGCCTCTACATCTACAACAAGAGCTTCAAGAGGGTCTCCAGCCCCACCCGAGACACCGATTGTAGGCCCAGGAGAGGCCGGTGGGAGTATTGAAGAACGCTACGCCGCTGCGGGGATTTCTGGCACTGCTACTCTAAGTAGCCTGCAGGCTCAAAACGCTGCCGCTGCACAGCGTAGAAATCAATATGCGCCTCCACCAGTGCCCCAGATGCCCATGTCACCAGCATTTTCCCCAGCTCCACAGCAGCCACAGCAGCCACAGCAGCCAATGTCTCCAGCATTCTCTCCGGCTCCGCAGCAACACCAAGCTCCAGCGCGTCCTTGGACACCGACGGAGTTACCAGCAGACCAGCCTCATGGTGCGCCAACGGTATACCAGGGCGCAAACCAAATCTCGTCCCCGCCCCATCCAGAACACGCTCGGCAGGATTCGGGTGGTCGTGCATCTAAACCACCAAATGCGCTAGAGCAAGATTTCCAGCGAATGCACATGTCTGCATCGCCGCCCCCGGCCTACTCTAGTGTCAGTCACGGCGGGCCATCTAATGGTACCACAGCTCAAGGGTATCCCAATGAAAAATCTGCCGCAGCTGGTGCGGGGGCAGCTGCAGGAGCTGCGGCAGCTGCAACAGTGGCAACAGCGTCAGCAGCGCCGAAGAAGACTGACTATGCTCAGCCATTGGCATCTCCTGCTTTACAACATCCAGGGCACCCAGCATTTGCAAATGAAGCAAGGCAAGAACAGGGTACTCCAGTTCAGCAATTTGCAAACCCTGCGCCATTCACGGGCACTTTGGGTCCAGCTTCTCCGCCTCCGATGCCCGAGGGATGGATTGCTCATCTAGACCAGAATTCTGGCCAGTACTACTATATCCACCTCGCCACGCAAGCCACGCAATGGGAGTTCCCGAAGGGACCAACTCCATTGAACCACGATGCTGCACCTCTGTCTCCAACAGCCTCAACATATGGAAACCCACTGATGTCACCGGGCCTCATGTCACCAGGCCTTAGCCAATTTGGAAAACAGCCGTTGGGATCGCCCGGCCTGTTCCCGCCGCAAACTCCAGGATATGCGGAGAGCATAATGAGCAGTATGTCTCAAGCAACAACCGCTGGCGGGTTTACCGGCCCACCTCCGAGTGCTGGTGTTGATATGTATAAAATTGCGCCTACGAATGGTGTATACTTCGGTCCTTACCTGAAATACATTAACATGGATATTGAAAGGGGGATATGGCTCGGATCTATCATGCTTGTCACCGACGGCCAGCAACCGCCAACCATCCATATCCACCAGAGTTCCGATTTGTCTCCCAATCCCAGGCAGCTAAAGGCACATTCGATATATACGCATCAGCGATGGGTCTTTTATCGGTATGATGTTGATCTCCAGATGGGTGACGGACCTGGCGACAAATGGACATATGCAATCACGTCTCATCTAGGATGCACACGCTATGAGTTCCTGGTCGCCGGTCGCTACGAAACCAACTGGCGCTTCATCGCTCATTCTGGCAACGATTTTGCCATGAACACCAATGCAAACGAGCGAAGTCGCCTTGGAGGAATCGGGTTCATGTGGAAGGATATCTTACAGAAAAATGTCGAAACGGGCGGGTTCCATGTACAGCTTGGTCTCGGCGATCAGATATACGGTGACAGATTATGGAAGGAAGTTCCGTTACTAAAGCAGTGGCTTGCTTTGCCTGGAAAGGAGGCTCGTAAGAGCACTCCGTGGACAGCGAAGCATGAGGAAGATGTCTCACATGCCTACTTCCACTACTATACCAGCCACTTTGACCAGCCATACCTGCGGGAAGCATTTGCCCAGATCCCGCATGTCCTAGGGATTGATGATCATGACATGTAGGTTTTCTAGCCCCTATTGCTTATTACGCACCTAACATTCCTAGTTTCGATGGTTTTGGCTCCTATCCCGACTACATGCAGGGCTCTCATATGTTCAAGAACATCGGCCGCATTGGCATTGAGATGTACCTCCTTTTCCAGCACCACACTACCCTGGAGCTCCTGCGTAATGTAAATGACGATATTGACCTGTTTACCATTACTGGTACCGGTTGGCACTTTGTCAAGTACCTTGGTCCAGCCGTCGTCGTTATTGGGCCTGACGGTCGTTCAGAGCGTAACCAGC
This sequence comes from Pseudogymnoascus sp. VKM F-4281 (FW-2241), assembly GCA_000750745.1. Classification (NCBI taxonomy): domain Eukaryota; kingdom Fungi; phylum Ascomycota; class Leotiomycetes; order Thelebolales; family Thelebolaceae; genus Pseudogymnoascus; species Pseudogymnoascus sp. VKM F-4281 (FW-2241). The sequence goes on from JPJV01002076.1 coordinate 11,687, forward strand.
AGCAAGTGATGGCAGGGCCAACATATCAAGGGCTTTTCCCTAAAGTAGCAACACTGCCCCCGTCAGTCCAGCATTGCATTTGGATGATTCCAGTGCCGATAGTGTACCCACGCCTCGAAACAATGGAATCCCTTGCCAACACAGTCCAAACGGGAAAGAAGGCAGTGAACACCACATACAATCTGTTGGGTAAGGTGACGAGCAGCGTTGCGGGTGTCGTGGGCGGCAAGGAAATCGTTTCCAGCGGGTTCTCGCAGGTGAAGAAGGCTGTTGGGAAGTCTGGCCTTATGGGCGGCGTACTCAACAGCTTTGGCGATATGGACATCACAGAGGAGCTGAGGGACATGTGGACACACGACTCCAAGGACCTGGAGCGCACATACTTGATCCGCACGCTGCAGGGCATCGCACAGCAGAAAGGCATCCGCATGACCTTTCTCTCTGGTGGTATGATTTCCCCATCCCTCAATCTTTAACCCCATACTAACTCCACTCCAGACGTGAACTGCTGCGGCGCAGGACTCCTCCACGACCCCAGCCACCCCGGCGACCACAAAACGATGTACCAAGTCATCTCTTCCTCCATCGTCGCGGCACCCCCACCAAACTACGTCCTCAAGATGCTGCACAACACCAAACCTCTCTACGTCCCTGCCAACGGCCGCCGCTCCAACCACGCCGTCAGCGACACCAAAGAGGACATGATGGAGATCTTCCAGTCGGAAGCGAGCGGCGCCGCGCGCGAGCTCAAGCGCCTCATGGGCCGCCGCAACTACGTCGCCTTTGTGGCATACGACCCGAATGATCTGAATATGGGCATGAGCCAGGCGGGCAGCGTACACTCGGGCAACCAGGGATTGAGTAAGTTGAGTCTGGCGGTGGATTATGTGGTTCAGGGCGATGGGGCGTTTAATGCGCCGACGAAGTATGGGCCGGTTATTATTCCGAGCTTGGAGTTTGGACGCTGAGGGGGGTTTGGGATGGGATAGATGGAAGAGGAGTGGTTTTGATGATTGTGTGTGCGGCATTTGCGGTGTTTGTCATTTAGCGTTGATAGCCTTTTCTATATCTCTGGCATCTTATTTATATCTATCTACCGTTTTCTGAGAGACAAACTCCATTTATAGTTTTTTTTTGTCTTCGTAATCCCTCAAGCAATGAGAGGCTCGCCACTAAATATTCCAATTATCCATAGTTTCATCATGTTCTCGCCTCCTGTCCCCCTTTTCCATCCCACCCCGCAGTCCTATTAAGCTAAAGCATACTACCCCGCTGCAGTCACAAATCGAACAGCGCCTTGACCTGCTTGTAGCAATCATCGGGGTCGGTGACACTGTGGCCGATCGTGCGTGGGTCCTCGTAGATCTCGTAGTCGTTACCGCCCTTGTAGGTTTTGTCGCCAAAGAAGTGGATGGTGGTGTACTCGACGCCATCGGGCTTCTTGGCGTCGGCCTCGAGGTGCTGGAGGCAGTAGGTCTTGTCCCAGCCGGTGGGGAAGATGTCGAAGGAAATTTGGCCGCCGATGGAGTAGCTATTTTGCAGTTGTTAGGGTCTGGTTTGCATGAGAAGGCGAGAGTGGGGAGGGCTCTTACGTCAAGCCAATATCCGAAAACTTCTCGCGCAGGGCGTTCACAAAGGTCTCGCGGATCTTGTGCTCCAGATCATACTTCTGGTACTCATTCCTCTCCTCCGTACTCGCATTACGACCAATGGGGCTAACATTGATCATCCCATTCCTGAACTCGATAAAGGTGCCCCTCTTGATCGGGATATCCAGATCCGCGATATAATGCAAGATGAACTTGACGAGCTCCTTGTACCTGTCCTCACCAATCCAATTGATGAAGCTCTGGCTCGGCAGCAGCGCGCCCATCTTGTACGCAGTCAACCCGTTCTCGGGGAAGCAGAAGTCGAAGCGCGTCGTCACGCTCAGCGACGACGTGCCCAGCTGCTCCTGCTGCTTCGCGAAGTCGGAGCCGCCCACGTAGCCCACGGCCACTTTTTGGCGCAGGTCTGCGAGCATCTTGATCATTTCGGGGGTGCCGGCCTGGGGGGGTGGAGGGGTCAGTTTGGGACGGTTTTTGGGGCGGTGAAGG
>JPJV01002084.1:0-26122 GCA_000750745.1 Pseudogymnoascus sp. VKM F-4281 (FW-2241)
CCCCCCCCCACCCTCCTCGATAGATGAGTCCTCGGAGATCCTTCGCCCCTTCCCCCCATTCCTCGCATTTATCCCTTCTTCCCTCCCGTATTTCCAATTAATCGTCATTTCCACAGCACTTAATGCCCTGCCTGCCCACGCTAGTACGCCACATCTCGTGCTGTCTGGCCAGCTCCTGTTAGCGGCGTGCTTCCATACTGTTGCGTGGGATACTGCTGCGTCGGAGACTGCTGCGTCGGATACTGGTGCGTAGGATACTGGTTTGTCCCATATTCTTGTGTTGTCGCATACTGTTGCGACGGCTGGGAATATGTTGATGTTGCCGCCGTACCCTGAGTCTGCTGTGGCTGCACATATGTTGCGGGCTCGGTTCGGTACTCAGCAGTTTCCGCTGGTGTGGTTCTGTATTCCCTCGTTTCGTTACGGTTCTCGTGATAAACGGGGGCCACGCCGCTGCTGACATGGGTGTCCTCTTGTCTCTTGATTCTTGGGGACTCCTCGTGGACCTCGCGACGGGAGCGGTGCTTCATCAAAAAGTAAAGGCCCTATGGGGTTATTAGTGATTTGTGATATATGAGAAGATAGACGGGAAAGCCTTACCAGTAGGAAGCTGAGAAGCCAGAAGATGCCTCCGATGAAGCTCCATGCAAGTGATGCTCTCCAGCTGCCGCATCCAGCGCCCGTAAGTCGGGAAGCTTCCCCTGGAGGTAGTCTGTACCATCTGCCCCACGCCCAACTCCATCTAGATCTGTACCAGCCCGAGTTGCAGCCCGAGCTTCCGACCTGTCCATGTGTTAGCTTTATGAACCAAATAAGAACTGGCTTTGGATTGGGAAGTAAACGTACACTTATGAGAAGTCCGAAGGCAATCATCCACAAGATAAACATGATGAGGTCCAAAGGGAAAGCGTAGAATTGGTATTTGAGAGGTAGCATAAAAAGCAAAGAGAAGAAAATGGAGATGCCAGCGATGGAAATCGCGTAGAGGACCCGGCTGCTACCGGAACCACCTCCCCCCTCGTGAAGATTATGGAGAAAATGGCCTAACAACCCAGCGACAATGGCGGCAGAGATGAGTTGCATGATACGAAAGAACACGGATGCAACTCTTGATCCCTTGGTCCCCCCGCTGGAGGACCCTGACCTATTACCACCACTTGGAAAACGCATCGTTGAAAATAGTGTCGAGATTTGAGACTCAGTAAGTTAATCGAGATTTTAAGCCGCAATATTAGAGGAAAGAGCTTGAGGTAAAGCTATACAGTGCGAGGCTTGGTACCTATATAGCCACTCGCAGGTATGTTCGGCAGGGTGAGAACCCAGTATCTTCGTATTGCCAAAAGGAGAAGTTGGCCAGACTCTAGAAGTCTCGATTTCCAAGAAAATATGGCGGGAGATAGACGAAAATTTAACCCAACTTACCAGCTTCAACTTGTTCAAGACTCATAAGTGGTAGATAAAGCTGCTCATGACAGCATAGGTAGGAAATAACTTCAATGTTACCGTGGGAATCAAAATTTCTTTGCGCCTCTATTGTAGTCTGCCAACCAACTAACCAACGACTCATTTCATCTGATGCCTCGCCGCTGACGTGATAGAATGACTTGCACCACATAGAAGCAAGCGAAGTGAGCGTTTGTGTAGCCGTAATCACTATCTACAATTACGTTGTGTCATCCCGTTTGGTATTTGGGTCAAATCACAAGGAGAGTTAAGTTATGTGACGTTTGGGAAGTATTCGAGGTACATAGAAAAAGTATCATCCTCGATTGTAGGTTTATTTAAATTGGCCAATGCAACTGATCTCCTCAGACTGCCTCTTTCATCTTCTTTATAACTGTCATGCTGCCTTCAATTTATATCTATAAGGGAGGTAAACCTTATTTCCAACCCTGCATGGCCCTAAAACCATACCGTCCGATGCGTTTCTCAATCTTGGGATCTACTCAAGTGCTGGGTGCTTTGACCCCAGTCTATCGATCCGTTTACAGAAGTATCAAGAGTGTGTGGTACTTTAGACATGATGTCATCAGTGTAACTTAGAACCGCAGATTAATCGGAATACGGTGTTACAAGCACAGTAAGAGAAATTAGCGGAGTCATGACAGCGGCTGGTAGTTTTATAAGTTCTGTTGTTGTTGTTGTTGCGGTTGACTGACGTAATCACCGATGACATTAACTAGTTCTCACTTTGGGATAGATTATTACCGCTTTTTAAGCAGAGCAATTGGTCCTTGTGTTCTAAAACCCTTCGTAACAATTGCCTTCTGCCTTGCACCACGAGCCCTGAATTCGATAAATGAAAGGCATAGTCGCTTGAATCACATAGAGTAAGATTTGATTTTTTTTATTCGAGGTTCATCCTTGAAAATTCAAAATATTTGCGTTCAAATTTCAGCAGTACACCTCAGTCCAATTCCCAAACTTAATTTCACTCAACTCCAACTGTGTCCCAATATCCCTCAGCACAATGTCGGCGAAGAATAGATGCACACTCCCTTGGAGCCTGGAGGGGGTGATGCGATAGCGGTGTAGGGGCGGGATGTCCCCCAAGCAAGTGCCCGGGGGTGGGTTGCCACTAAACTTTAATGAGACCCAGAATCGGCTGACTCGATACTGGAGTTGCATCAAACGCTTCACCCCGCAATAATTCTATTATTATGATACAGTAGTGAGTATAATGTTGGCCACGAAGCCGAAATTTCGCTGGCGTTTCCAAAGAAGACTGGTGATATTGATTGCTGCCACCCCCGCAATACCGGACCGCTGAGCCAGGTGGTTTCCACCTATCGCTTCGCGACTCTCAGGATTCCGGTGGGGGTGGGGAATATGCCAATATTCCAATGGCCTCTTTTCGAAATATGTGTTTCCTTGTGTGATCGGGGATGTTCCTCAACAAATGTTTGTATACTATTTGAACCATTGGCGGGAATGTTTTGCATGGGTACAATTATGGCGGCAGTGATTTATCCGTGATAGTTTGCCCTCTTCTCTACCTTTATTAGAGTACCATGTGCGGCCCCTAGCATCCTATCCTGAAAGCGCCACAATCGAAAACGATGAGTCCATCATTTGAAGACTATAAGGGTACGCTGAGGAGCGATTTCCACTGGGGATATGCCACTGCCGCCGCACAAATCGAGGGCGGCTGGAATGCCGACGGGAAAGGCGAGTCGATCTGGGATCACTTTGCGCACACACCTGGCAAGGTGAAAGATGGCAGCACGCCAGACGACGCTGTATTATCCTATTACAAATACAAGGAGGACGTGGCACTGCTCAAATCCTACGGCGTAACGGCCTACCGTTTCTCCCTCTCGTGGTCACGCATCATCCCCCTCGGTGGCGCCGCCGACCCCGTCAATGAGGCCGGCATCGCATATTACTCTGCTTTGGTTGACGAGCTTCTTGCAAATGGAATCGTGCCCTATGTAACCCTGTTTCACTGGGATACGCCGCAGGCGCTGGAGGAGCGCTACGGAGGACTTCTCAACCAGGAAGCCTACACACCTGATTTTGTTCGTTACGCTCGTGTCTGCTTCGAGCGCCTCGGTGACCGCGTCAAGCACTGGATTACCTACAATGAGCCAGGCGTGTATACCCTTGCTGGGTACGCAGCTGGTGTTCATGCGCCGGCGCGCTCTTCATTCCGTAACCTCAATGCCGAGGGCGACTCTTCCACTGAGCCTTTTACTGTAGGACACACAGAGCTCGTCTCCCATGGCCATGTTGCCAAAATGTATCGTGAGGAATTTAAGCCGTCGCAGAATGGTATGATTGGAATTACGCTGCACGGAAACTTCAGCGAGCCATGGGACGTAGAGGACCCCCTCGACGTCGCTGCCGCGCAGCGCGCGCTGGAATTTGAGATTGGATGGTTCGCTGATCCGGTTCATAAGACCGGCGATTATCCCGCCTCTATGCGCGCTCAGCTTGGTGACAGGCTACCACGGTTCACGCCCGAAGAATCGGCGTTGGTGAAGGGATCCTCGGACTTCTACGGCATGAACAGCTACACAACATTCTACGTCAAGCACAAGACCACCCCCCCTGACATTAATGACCACAAAGGAAACATCGAACAGTGTGAGACAAACAAGCAAGGTGTACCGCGCGGGCCAGTCAGTGACACGTATTGGCTGCGGACATGCCCTGAGGGGTTCAGGAAACTGTTAAATTGGATTTGGGCGAGATACGGTGTCCCTATTTATATCACGGAGAATGGTACAACCGCGAAGGGAGAGACGGAGCCTTCAAAGGAGGTTCTAAATGATACATTTAGAGTCGAGTTTTTCGAGGGCTATGTGGGCTCCATTGCAAAGGCTGTTAAGGAGGATGGCGTGGATATTAGGAGCTACTTTGCGTGGACGTTTACAGACAACTGGGGTGAGTATCCCATTATATTTGTGCGCGATCTAGCAAAAGTTGATACTGACATGCGTAGAATGGCAAGCAGGTTATACGGATAGATTTGGAGTCACGTTCATTGACTTCGAGTCGAAGGAGAAAACGCGCTACCCAAAGCGATCAGCGACTGTGCTGAAAGAAATGTTTCGGAAGCTTATCAGTGAGAAGTAAATGTCTGGATATATAGACATCATGGATGGAATTTAAACGTCTGCTTTATTTTGCCGTCAACAATAATGAACTGTACAGGCGGGCGATGTATATACCCCTATACAGAAAGGAAAGTGTTAAACATCTGCTGGCTCATACACAAGATGCTCCCCCTTCCCTCCCGGGAATAAGACTACCGTCGAACTGTTCATAAATACCACTCCCCCTTTAGACCCCTCACTCCTCACTACCACTGGTCCCTTTATCTTTCCACCCTCCCATTTAAAATCTACCTCCCAACCTCCCCTTGCCTTAACACCTCTCACACTACCCCTTTCCCATTCTGCGGGACACGCAGGCAGCACTCTAATAAACCCCTCATGAGACTGCAAAATCATCTCTAGCACCCCTGCCCCTCCGCCAAAGTTTCCATCAATCTGAAAAGGCGGATGCACGTCCAGGAGATTTGGCAGTGTCGAGTCCCGTAGCAGCCTCTCCACATGTTTGAAGCATTCTGCCTTTTGCCAAAGACGCGCATGCAAATTGATTAGCCATGCACGACTCCAGCCAGTGTGGCCCCCGCCGTGCTCGGCGCGGCGCTTTAGGACGGCAGTGCAAGCCTCTGCCAGGTCAGGGGTGGCGGAAGGCGTTATGGCCGAGCCAGGGTGTAGGGCCCAGAGATGTGATATATGCCTGTGCCCCGGCTCAACTTCAATGTAGTCTGTTTGCCACTCCTGAATTTGACCGAAGGAGCCAATTTTAGGGGGAGGTAGGCGGGACAAGGACACTTTGACTGTGGGGAGCAGACCATCGTGAGAGAGGGACATAGCGGCACAGGCGGAGATAAAGGATTGGAATACAGATGTGATTATCTGAATGTCAATCGTGGAGCCTTCGCAGAGCGTACCACGGGTTTTATCGGCTTCAAGGAATGAATTTTCAGGAGAGAGTGAGGGGCATGTGACGAGGTAGTCACCCGAGGCATCCTCAATGAGGAAATCGACAAGAAACTGTACACAACCTTTGAGGACTGGGAACATCCGCGCCAGAAACTTTGTATCTCGGCTGAAAAGATAGCTCTCCCAGACATGCACACATAGCCAGGCACCGCCCAGTGGCCAAAGTGTGGCGGGCATCCACCTGTCTTGCGGATCTGTGTCGGCCCAAATATCGGTATTGTGGTGGGCAGCCCAACCACGGCACCCATACATGGTCATCGCCGTTTTCTTGCCACGCTCTGCAACGCGCTCAAGTAGATCAAAAAGTGGAAGTTCGCATTCGGCAAGGTTGGAGACGTTCGCGGGCCAATAATTCATCTGCAGGTTGATGTTGATAGTGTACTTGCTTCCCCACGCGGGTTGAAACGAGGGGTTCCAAAGCCCTTGGAGAGTGGCCGGAATCGGTTTGAACCCATCTCTACTGCAGGAAATAAGAAGATAGCGGCTGTAATTGTAGTAGAGGGCAGCTAGTCCTGGATCTGGGGCCTGGGATATTCTTTGGTCTGTAGGGATGTCACATGCGTCTGGGTATAGGTGCAAGTCCATTCGAGAGTAGAGCGACTTGTAATCAACAATATGCCGCTCCCAAAGATTTGGGATATTTAGCGCTTGAGTGGCGTCTTCCAATGCTGCGGCTTCTGGGTTATCATGTCTATAGGCTGTCTGGGCTGAAATGACAACTAAAGATTCCCGGGCTGTTACAATCAGTGCGTTTCCAACCGCAGCAACTGAGCCTTCACCATCACACTTGATGCTAAGAATGCAGCAAAGCCTATTGCTACCCTTGCCACCAGGCGTGGCATGCATGGTTATCACACCTTCCGTCGCGGTGACACTATCCAGAAACTCGTTGGTTTCATACTCCCACTCACTGACTCTCGTCAAGCGTGCTGTGAATGTAACTGGCTCAGACGCTATAACTCGCATTGCAAGGACATTGTCTGGCTGGCTGGCAATGGTTTCGCGGACATATTGGATGCCCTGATGCTCATACTCGACCTTGGCAATAGAAGTCTCAAGATCTAAGCTCCTCTTATATTTTTGAACATCAAGGGCCTCATGACCAAACTCAAGGGAAGCGGAGCCCAGAGGTTCATAATGCCGTTGAGAATGAGGGGTTGCAAAAAAGGCAAGCCGCACAAGCTTCTCAGCCTCCATATGATTCCCGCATCTAATGAGTCTCCTCAGTTGAGGCAGATAGTAAAATGCATCCTTGGGAGTTCGATCTAGGGGACCACCGTACCAGACGGAGTCCTCGTTGAGTTGGAGAAGCTCTGTTGAAGTACGACCATAGACCATAGCTCCAAGTCTTCCATTCCCAATTGGAAGGCTCTCAGACCATTCTTTGGCCGGGTTGTTGTACCAAAGCTTCGACATTTATTCCCTTGCTATAATGTTGGGCCGTTTAATTACTTTCACTTCAATAACACCAATAAAGACACCGATGTAAAATTCGTAGATTGAGACAGTCTGGCTGGCCTACGGCACTAAAATCACCATACATCGCATCGTCGAGGAAATCCCGGAGCTACACTCGCCGAACCACTAGTAACAAATTGGTTGTCAGTTGCACATAGTTTGCAGCATACCCCAGTATAATATCGGAGCTTCCATGCCGCAAAATGCATCTCCCACCGGAGTCTATTTCGTTAGCTTGGCGGTGGTGCTTCAGCCTCGACATTAGAATTTACCCGATACGGTTCTCCAGGTTTGCTCGGATCACGGTACGGCACCCAGGTTCATTGTCGCCGCCTGTCAAGTAGACAAGCGCCACATGATAATGTGGGGTAATTGGTGGGTTAACTGCAGCCGAGGAGCATCCTTCAGAAATATCATGTCGCGTGGTAATGAGGGGAAACAAGGAGGCATGTGCGGACCCATCAACAAGGATGGGATCTCTATATTGTGACACACCTATGCAATGATCCTGTATGACATGCAGGATAAGATCATCATGGTCGCCCAGATCCAAGAGAGCGTTCAAAGTCGTCTATGGCTTGGATTTCCACGATTAAAGAGACTCAAACTACGAATCTCACACAAGCATAATGGGTACCGACAACAAAGAAACAACGGTCCATGACCTTGACCGTACTACCACCAATGATGTCGATGACCTGAAGGCCTCCAACGCTCATGTGGAGGAGGTCGCCATCGCGCGCCTTACAGACGACGATTTAAACAAACTATCTAAGGATGCGTTCAAGTTTCACTCTCGAGCCGGCTTCCGTATCATGTTGATAATGTTCGTCCAGGGGTGCAACCAGGTAAGGAAACCGATCGAGAAAAGGGCGACGGCTTATTCATAACAGGCCGGCTACGGAGTTGACTGGGCGGTCATCACTGGCATCAACAATATTGCATCATGGCACACGTACTTCAATTTTGGGACCAGCGGGTCAACCTATGGGACTTTGAACGCCCTGATGAATGTTGGCACCATGTGCGGTGCGCCCTTTCTAACATTCTCGGATCATATTGGCCGTCGGGGCATCAACTTTACTGGGAACGCCATTGTACTTGTCGCCGCAATTCTCCAAGGATGCTCAATCAACATGCCGATGTTTATGGCCGGCCGATTCATGTTAGGATTCGGATCTGCAATTATGTCTAGCCCGCAATACATGGCTGAAGTCTCACCTGCCCATTATCGTGGTCGTTTAGTTGGCTTATTTGGGGCATGTTTCCAGGTCGGAAGTATGGGCATGCACGCTGGCTTTCTCGGCTTCGTCAAAATGGAAACAAGTAACTTGGCTTGGCGGATACCAGTGCTTCTGGAAGGATTGTTCCCGGCAATTGTGTGCCTCACAATATACCTTTTGACCCCTGAATCCCCCCGATTCCTGGTGATGAAAGGGAAGATAGCACAGGCAAGGAGAGTGATTGCGAGGTACCAGACAACTTCCGAGGACGAGAACAGCGAACTAGTAAACGCAGTTATTGCGCAGATCGAAGAATCTTTGGAGGAAGATCGTGTCGTCAATCGCCAGTGGTGGAACTTCTTAGTTTTCTTCACCAAGCCAGTTCGATATCGCCTGCTGATTCTGGTACTGTACTCCGTTTTTCAACAATGGAATGGTGGCGGCATCATTACAACCTACCTTGTTCCGGCACTCGAAACTGTGGGAATTACAGATGGTACCGCTGTTGCTGGAATCAATCTTGGTCTGACAGCGGTTTACTGCGTTTTCACTGTCGTTGGTGCTTTCTTGGTGGATTATGTTACTCGTCGAACGTTGATATTCGCTGGTTTAATAGCGTTCATTGTCTTTCAAACTGCTGCAACAATCACAGGATGGAGGTAAGACACACTCTCAATTCTTGCCAACAGAACTCTTCTCACATTGATACTTAGATACTCCGTGGAACCAACAACAGTCACTGCCGCGTTGACTATACTGTGGATATTCGCATTCCAAATTGCTTCATCGACCCTTATTGCAACCATGCACAACCTCTACCCTGTTGAATGTCTTTCGCTCGTTCTGCGTGCAAAGGGTCTAGGGTTTTTTAGTCTTATTCAGGGTATCGCTGGCACCGTGCAGAATTATGGGATTTCCTTGGGCATTGGACCCCTCGGCTATAAAATTTGGGCAGTGTATGTTGGGTACAACCTCCTGCAGTTGGTTATGTCATACTTCGTATTCCCCGAGACGGCGGGGCTGTCACTTGAGGAAATTGACGCCGTATTTGAGACGGACGGGGTCAATCCAGTTCCGATGTCGCTCAATATACAGAAGGCAAAGAAGGAGAGCCAAAGGCTTCGTGCAGAGAGGGACGAAAACCTTGCAAGTAGCTAAGGGATCAGATCTGCGGAGCTACCGTAGCTAAGATCAAATTTACGTGTCTACATCGTTATCACGTTTTCGACGTAGGAATTTAACTGCAAGTGTATAAATTGCAGATTACCTACCTACATGTCTGCTTATGAATTACAATGAATTAAGCCTCCAAAGCAGAAACCGTTTTTTATTGTAGGCAGCGCTCGATCATGCCTCCGTGTATACTCGGGTCACGTATGGCCATTTTTGATGCTTATACTTGTGTAATCCAACTATCTCTTCGATAGTGATGTTTTATAGTCGAAGAACTATGTTCACGTCAACATTCGTTCTAATTACGGACAACTTGTATATGTCATTAGTTTCTACGAAGAGGGTATACTTCTATACCGCTTCCAGCCTCGCAGTCGCCAACTGGCCTGTCCCGTGGAGAATGTCTGATGTGCTGAAAAAACGAGAGACACACATATCGCGGCTAGAGCTAGAGACCAGATCGCACGAGCGCCATCATCTGGGCCAATGATGACTGGGCTTCTTCCTAAGATAATAGCGCCACTAAGGTACAGCAGAAACGCGACGGCGGAAATGATAGTCCGCATGGCATAGATGGAAGCTGGTGGGCAGCAGCTGCGCATACAGTCAGTAGCCATGGTGTTGCAACTTGACTTTTATAATACGTACCGAACCCCGTATGGGGGAATAATCTCTATGAATGTACGAACAATGCTGATGGAACCAGCGACGGTTAAAATGTAGCTCCAGGTTACAAGAAGGCGGCATTGGGCATGGTAGCGTCCTGGTCGGCCCGCAATATAGCTCCCGTCATCCCAAGGTCTAGAAGCGTATTTAATGTACTGTTGGTCGCAGATTTTATCGTCGTCACTGGAACGAAGAGATATCGGTTAGTTTAACGATGGATATGGGCGCTGGGATTGATACGCACTCATTAAGGAGGTCATCCCTCGCCACGCCGCCAAAGGCCATGACCACCGGACCACCAATGAACATTATCAACGCAGTAATCGTGCTGATTCGCAGGCTGATTCGCAACCATCTGGGCAGCTCATTTGTCGCATTAGGCTGGTCGGTCGAGATCACGGCAGAAGGATATACTTGTAATTCTATTGGGACAGAGTCTGCTGGCTTTGCCACCCCCAGGACTGTGTCGCGAGTGAGCATCTTGTTATGTACACAACAGTGGCACACAGTGAATTATATGGAACTCTTCACGCATATGAGACGCACAGAGTTGTAGTCGTCATATTATAGTTTTAATTCCGTGGGGGTCAACCAGCGTTCCCGTTATAAAGTGTTTTGTTTCATTGTAAGCCACATTCACTAACGGACAAGTCTTATTCGCTGGCGCTTATTGCAAGTGTAAGATGCCAAGCTACCGGCCTAACGTTGCGCCACAGCTGAAGGGGGCTTTTCCCAAAAATAAACTGCCACATCAAAGTTGCTCCATACAGGAAAAATAGTCATTGTGTGGCTACATACAAACTCTACACAGTAAATGCGGCGACTAATTCTTATCTACATTGTTCTTCTTCCTGAACTCCTCGGCGGAAACGGCGGAATTGGTCGTCACGCCATGGTACTTTGCGGGTTCCTGGATATTCTCCTCGATGTCAACTCTCTTGTGAGTGATTGATGGGTCAATGACCTCTATATTTATCAAAGACGCATTAGCAAGAACACCCCAATACTAATTTCTTGGCAATTTGACTCACGCTTCTCAATAACTGGCTGCACAGTCTCATGCCAATGGTTGTGTACGTGCACGTCTTCTTGTGTCGGATCCTTGGTCTTAGTTTCAAATTGCTCCTGGTCACTCGTGTTCTTAAATCCAGATCGGCCAGCCTCAGCCTTCTTTTTCGCATCGCTATGATCGTTGTTTATGCTGCGGCGCCTAGTCTCTTGCGTGCGATCATGCTTCTCAGGCAGGGTTTCCGATTCTTTGAGGGGTTGGATTGTGGTATGGTAGTGATCTTGATGCTTATCTTTGTGAACAAAGGTTTGCTCGCGAGTCTCGTGCTGCTTTTTGACGTGTCTGTGCTCAACGGCGGGGGAGACTTTAGAATCAAGGGTTGTGTCTTGTTCTTCGTTGGTGGTCGTATTGCGGTTGGCATTTGAACTGCGGTTGGTGTTTGCGTTGCGGTTGGTGGTGGTGTTCTCATTGTGGCTGCTATTTACACTGCGGCTAGTGTTTGCATCGCGGTTGGTGGAGCTGGACGCAGAGGAATTGTGTGAGTTGCTCTCTCCCTCTGCCTGGTCGGTTTTGGCAAAGAGTCTGCCGACTGCATTCACGGCATTGTCCATATTGTTGGTTTTGTCTGTCGAATAGATGCTGTAAAATATACGATTGGGTAGGTTTATTATTCGGATTGTTTGATTATTTAAAAATAAAGGATCTAATTCAAACATTTATAACATATTCGACTTGGTCGCCTCTTTTTCATCAATGATTGACTACTAAGACGTAATAATTGCACAACCGTTCGCATATGCAGTGGCGTTAGCGTCGTTTATATTGCGTCACGAATATGTGATGACTATGTGATCTTTGGTATTAAAGATAGAAGTCAACCAAAAACACCAGAAACAGTAACAGAAGCAGGATTTTATAACAAATACAGAGGTAGGTACCCATGACGTTGATATACAAATGACACAATTTTGAGACATAGGGAGTCGACGTATTTGCCTTACACTGTAGTCCTATAACTTGCTTTCGGGGTAGGATTCAGGTTTGTTGGGGTTCTACGCTACGGACAGTAGTTTCAACCTTAAATGTCTTCCCCACCTCTCTGGCCGCATCCCCACACGCACTAAACTAAGTTAAACCTTCACGCTAAATACGTAATGCAGCCTGGAAAATCCAAATCGCCTTCGCTATCATGTCCTTTCTCTTGCTATGCTCTTTCCCACATAACTCGACTCGTAAAAGAGGATATAACTACAGACTCTCTAACCGTGTAGACTTCCGACCACTGGACATAGGTATTGTAGCTTATAGACAAGAGTTTTCTAGTGTCATAGTGTATATCGTGATGGAAGAAAAGATGGAAGGCGGCAACATTCTTCTCCGTACAACCTTCAGAAAAAATATTATGCTGCTAAAATATTCCTGTTGAGACGTAGACGTGCCCATAATTTAAAGATTGAGCCAATCACCTTTCCACTAATGGGAGTGCCAAAGAGAGACCCGTAGGGAACAAGTTAGCAAAGATCGACATATTGGAAAGACAAAATCAGATCGCTACGTCAGTACGAGTGCTCCCATAAGGAAACTTAATGTCGTGTCTCGCCTCTCACACGTTGCTAAGATACACATGCATGAAGATTGCAGGCTCAAGTTTGCCTTTCAATGCTCAAATAGCAAAGGTCTAGACCTTGTGGTAAATACGAACCCAGTAGGTGAAGCCATAAACAAGAAACCAAATAATAAGGCCTGGAATATCTTCGCCGCGGTATAGCACAGCGATGTTATTCCAGACGCTAGGCCTGCCAAAGCACATATATTACAATGACCATATCTATCTGGTATATCGTGCTCAATGAAGGACCGCCAGCTGGTATGCACACAGTAGGCCCAAATCTGTCGACGAGAACGCCCCAGATTAGAGCGCAGCCGAGTATAATAAATGTAGAAAATGAACCGATCCAGGAGATATCGAGGTCTGAGTGGCTGTTGAGTTAGCGGGATCGGTAGTACTCCTGAAAAACGCCGAAGGCGTTTACGAAGCCCAGGATACAGAGGAATACCAAACAGGCTCCTACCACTACCAGACATATTAAAAATATATCACATGGTTAATCTATTTACTATTTTGTAGAAATTGATAACCCTGGTGTTGTACCGACGTGTGTTGGCTCCGCTCGCTGGAGTCGAGTCGCTCCTCGGAACTGAACGTCAAGACCTGGCTGGCACCCGCGAAAGCCTGGGGCGTACTTAGTGACGGGATGTTCATATTGCGTCTATCATGTCCTCTCACATAGAAAATGAAAATGAGTGCGCACAGCGTACAGCCATCCTGATTTATTCATGGCGTGTTGTATGTACAGTTGGCCGATGACCCACCCCGGATTGTCCACGGAAAGTCCGGGCGGCTATGGGCGGCAGTAGGGCGGCTTACGGACATGCTGCATGTAATTAGTTAATTGGCCTATGAATGGGCAATGTCTACTTACTCGCTCTGACAGACTGCACCACCTGAGGTTCATTTCATTCTGTCCATTTTGCACGGTTGGGAGTTGACGTTGTTGGACGATAAACTCGGTCAGTATCTGAGGGAAGATTGCTGACGCACGTGCCTGCTTCCACGACTTGCTCCAAAACACCTTCGCCGTCTCCGTGTAATCAGTGTAGCTATCTGTCGGGTATGTGTATGATGCCCATACTGGCTATATACTATCTGGCATTTGCTCCGAATGGGGCTTGTTAATCCATGCCTCTTTTATTTTATCCCGTGACTAATGAGTTTCTGCCAACAGACTTGAGGCGGCGACCAACACCACGACACTCTAGACTCCGATGGAGCGGCCTACGCCTAGCAGGCGAGCCCGCGGTCCCAGGCAAGATCCTGTGTCGTGTCAATTCTGCCGGTCGAAAAAGCTCAAATGTGATCGGCGGCAACCTTGTTCTAACTGTTCTGCTCGTGGTGTTTCATGCCAACCTGTGGCAAGGCATACTCTCCAAACACCTCGAGATGAAAAGCAGCAATCCCCATTCCCTGAAAATGTCGAAATCCTTGCACGCTTGAAAGCTCTTGAGGATAAAGTCTCTGCTATAGGAAGTACATCTTTTCCGTCTACTCAGTCTCCCCAGCAGCCCTCTCCCTCAACGCCAATTTCCAGGACCTCTATTTCAACCCCCACAGCAAGAACCATCGTCGATGAGGACTATAGAACAGCCTCTGGATTGTTAGAAAATGTTGGTGCGAATTATGACTCAAAGGTAAGTTATATATCAATGCTTTATGTCTGTCTCTTTTAGTAACCTTCTGACTCCGGTCTCAAGATTTCCGACGATTCGCATGGTATATCATTGAAGGTGGAACCTGTAAATCGCTGGGCTGTGGAGCCATACGTGCGGCGCGGTGGTCATGCTACCTCTATAGGCACTATCTGGCTGCCACCCAAAGCTGAAGCTCTCAGTTTGCTGAAATACTACATGGACAATGTCCATTATCTCCACCCTGTGATAGACGCACTGGTAGTTCGTCGTATGATGGAGACTGTATACACATATCCGGAAGTGCGTGCTTATAGAGAACCGGCACACATCGCATTGCTGCTTAGCATATTTGCGACAACGGGCTATCTTTGGAGCTCACGGGATAATAACGATGAACTTTTAGTATTTCCTACCCCCAAAGAAGCCAACCAAGCGTCGTCAGCGTGGAGTGATGCTGCCATCGATGTAGCAGATTACTCGCGACGCACATCTTCAGCGTCGATTGAAAACATTCAGGCCATGATAATTATCGAATATCTCATATACAATAATAATGGATTCTCGGCAGCGTGTCGTTTACTACACAGCAACACGATAACTATGGCCCGAGATCTGTCATTGCACAGAATAGACATCCCACACAAAAGGCAGAAGATAGATTCAGAAGCATCCCTGGCTGAGGATGAAACAAAGCGGAGAATTTGGTGGTATGTTGCTTCGACAGACTGGTGAGTGGAACGCCATACTCGTAACTTGGACGTATCTAATGACAGCAAAGGCTACTAGCATTCACTGGGGGTCCACAAGAGGGCACATACTTGATACACCCAACACATATGCATGTGAGATACCCACAGATTGTAAGTGGTGATCTCATAGCCGAAAGTGAACAGTGCGGTGGCTCAGAGTCGACTCCCACATCAATGTCCTATTTCCTCCAACGAATCCGCCTATCCGAGATATGTCGCACCATAGTGGATTCTATACCTCGATTTCTGGATAATATCGATATGGTAGACTATGACCAAATAGTTGCCCTAGACAACCAATTCGAGGATCTTATCAAGAGTTTCCCGGTGTTCTTCCACCTCGACGTAGAGAGCAGGCTTAGGAGCCGAGGAACAGATCATAGGTTTCCTCACATAGCTACCCAGCGTTATCTCATTCACCTTGGGGTTCTTAACAGACGTTGCAAGCTTCACCAACCCTATCTCGTAAGGGGATTTGTTGAATCAAAATACGCATTTTCTAGAGACGTGTGTTTGCGCTCTGCGCGAAATGCCCTGGAGGTGAACCGTGTTCTGGAGAAAACGAAATCCGACCTAGGTTGTGCCCCGGCGAGGTATGGCACAGTTGTGCACCATGTATTTATGGCTACAGTTGTACTGGTTATGGATCTCTGTTTTAACAAAATCGAGGGCCAAGAAGAGCAAAGACAGGCCGAGGTCATGCGCGCTTGCAGGATGCTCCAAGAGGCGAAACAAGACTCTGTACTATCGAAGATGTTTCTCGACCCTCTCATGGATATCTTACAGAGTCACAGGGCACTAGTCCTCAGTGACCAGAAGCTATTATCTTTCGCGCCGTCAGGGGAAAGAAATCCCCATGTTTTGCGGGATATAAATATTTGCGAGTCTCGCAACAGCATTCCTCAACTGCCATTGCACTTTCCCAGCGTCACTGAAGCAAACCATTGCATTAATAACAATAGTCCGATGACACCAGTTAACCCCACTTGCCAGCAATACGATATGACGGAGACATGCGACCATACCGAAATCGATGAAATTATGCAAAATTATATTGACATTGGGCCGAACATGGATATACCACGCTGGAACGAGTTGTTTGCAGACCTCGATTCGCATCAAGCGATGGACGGAAATGATTTTTCTATGAGTAATAAGTTTATCTCTTATGATTATCAAAATCATAAGAGTTAACTGCCTTAGTCAGTCAAGGATGTTCGCCAATTTCTTTGTTTGGTCTCCTGAGAATGCGCACAATTCCCCCGTTCTCTGGAGACGAGTTTTGGGCTTTGAGGCGCTAACAAGGCTTCTTGAGACGAGTATCCAAATATCACACCACAGATATCACTTTGCAACAAAAAGAATGTGGCATAAGTTGAATGATAAAGCTCACGGGCACGTATGGGTGCGGCCTGTCAATCAGAAATGTATAGTCTACAGGTATACGGTTTTACTGACCGACATCAAGAGTGATGCAGATCTGTTGGGACTATCTGCCGTCAAGGCGATGCACACAATTATCCTCAATCCAAACCAATTCTGCTATATACGACGTTCTTTCAGAAGGCGCAGCTATCAAGCCAGAGATTGGATTCTCCAACTAAGGTCAGCGGATGCGGTGTCCAACGAAGTACCAACCATGTACAACTAACAATGCCCAAACCCCAGCGATGATACCGAAGTCATCGTGAGGGTTCGGGATTCCGGCATGCACAATGCTAGTTGACGTTGCAGCGCATGCCGCACGGGATAAGCTTGCTCCAAAGTCAATTATCTGTCGTCTGTGGCGGCAAGCTATCCCTGGTCTTGCAGGCGGCCGGAGGAAGCGGAGCAATAGGTCTTGTCAGATCGCGATTTAAACCCTCCGGCTTACTATCTTCCCTGTCATGTCACGGGGTTGCCACTGGTTTGATATATACTTTTTCGTAGATAAGATCACGCCTTTCTTTCGGCCTCTGCAGCGCCCTTGTGGGTCAGGGCTTCTATAAGTCAATCTCTCACGTCATGATGGATTCGAAGATGGTTACAACTGTGCACACGCCTACGATGCCCTGTAAACGTGTCGATTGCCTTGCAAAGAGTAGTGGCTAGCTATCAGGCATCATTAATAGACCAGGCATTGTACTTTTAAGTATTGTATACAAACTTCACTGTACACATACATAACTTCTCCACCTGACTTACCCCGCCCGCTTCCCAACTGTCACTTCAATATCGAGGTAGCATTTTTTCTCAAAACATGGTAGTCAAGTGCCACAGCGAATCCCATGGCCCCGATGGGTGTGCAACAATGTTGTGATGATATTGGCCACTCGTGCGAGGCAGATAGGAGTCGGAGCCTAGAGTGGTTCAATCGGATCATGTGGCATGGCTGCGGAGTTAAGACGTGCGAGGAATGGACAAATAAACAGTTCAAGGGTTCATATTAAGCATAATCTATGACAGGTCGTTGGCTACGACGTATTAAGGATTCGTCTGACCATGACCTCAAGCTCCTCCCACCCCAATGCTATACAACCTGCATCGCCATGCGGTCAGACGGTCTCGGGAAGACACTCATTCCAGGTTCTACCTTGGGAACATCTTCGCTGGGTCAAAGACATCCTTAAAAATCTCCATGTCTTCAAGATGCGTCGATGCCACCTTCGCCTTCGTTTTCCCCTTTGAGCTACTTCCTGATGCCTTTGAGCTGGTCTTGGAGCTAGCGTCTTTTTTGGATGACTTGTCTGGGCTTGGGTTTGGATTGGTGCCATCCAGCGGATCGAAGGCAAAAACAACGTTGGAGAAATGCCCGCGAAACTCTGCGTCGAAGTACAGGAGATCTCGCCACATCGTAGCTACTTCGCGCGTTGGATTGCGAAAGACGGGCCCACACCCAAAGGCACCAAGTGCAAGGTCAGAATAGCCCCACCATACGGCCATGCGGAGAACAGTTCGCATTTTCTCACGCATGAGCTCCTTTTCTTGCTCGAAGGAGTATTTCAGCCCTGTCGGGTCAAGTTTGGGCCGACGCACTGGGGGAACAGAGATGACAGGCAGTGCTGGGAATAATTAGTCTCGTGCTTTGAACGTTCTCTACTCTCACCCACTCTTGAAGTTCTGCCACAGTTGATACCGGTCAGGGCCAGACCGAAAAATTACTGATAGTTTGTCAGCATCGAAAACGTATGACTTCAGCGACAGGGCACACAAATTACGTACCGACATAGGGAGAGTAGATACCACCGGTTGTTGGGATTGGATAGTTTGCTGGATTTAAATTGTCGTTTGGTGCGGGCCTCTTTAGAGTGGCCACAAGGTTACTCCTCCGGCAGATACACTCTTCCGGTGCCAGAACCCCTTTGATGTGTTATAAGACGTTTAAAGGAGTGACGATTATTGGCATACCTGCTTCCCAATCTCCTCCAGGCCTCTTGTCATTAGCCATATTCACAAGAGCCACACCATCGGGCTTGTCAATGGTAATAGCTAGCTCGAGCGCCACATCAACTGGATCGCCTTCTATCGCAGCTAATGCATTGTAAGCCTTTGTTATAAAATTTGCATGCTACATATCCACTTACTCATCCGACAACGTGATGGCTGGCTTGGAGGTACGCAGCGCATTCGTATAGATGATTCGGGAACAAGATATGAGTGTGCTGGCCATTGTTCTGCAAGCTTCGACTCAATATATGGAATATAGGTCTTTTTGGCCTCTGCGGCGACATCTGATGGTTTGACCCTGGCTGGAGGCATGTTGTCCACACCAAGATGCCGGTGAAAGGTTAACTATGCCGCAGAAGGGATGGTTGTATAGGAATGAGTGAAGATTTTCTTGGCCAAACGACGATTAAATTGTATTAGAACCGCGAATACGGTGGTTGGTCCGACCCATAAAATAAAATATGACAGAGTTGTGAAGATTAAAATCTTTCTGGGGAGAGGGCAAGACACATGAAAACTAAAACTTTGATTATAAGGAGCGTTGCAATCGAGGAAATAATAAACATAATAACCATTCCCAACAAGAAACCTCATCTCTGCAGGTCTTCGAAAAGACGCAAGGGCAACTAGATCACGTCCATAAGGTCGGATGACCTCCAATAAAAAGAGATAGATCTAGGAACGGCTTCCATGCCAGTATCCTGATCTAGGATTCTGGCGCCTTGTAGGTTACATTCTGGCCCAACTCGCCAATACCCGTCGAAGCTGAGACCTAACGGGCATGCAAACAACCGGTCATGCGAGATCGATCTGGTGCAACTGTATCTGGTCCTACGAGGCACAGAGTGCGATATTTGGCACGCCAAAATCTCAACGGGCATCCTGCCTTGTTTGCAATATTGGAAGGCCCTGCCGTGCACCGGAAATTGGGTGGGGGACGCAGCCGGAAAAAAAGTACAGATGCGCTGTGAAACATGAGGGAAGGGGAAATAAAAACCGATGATATCAGATAATGCCCGCCTATCATTACCCTGATTTGAATTGCCGGCGGCAAGGTCCACTTCCTGGGTGACGAAGGAAAGGCGGTCAGAAATGACAAGGAAAGGGAAAGTAGAGATTCTGACTAGAGAGAAATATATCTCAAGCCAAACATACACTATTATGTGTGGGACGACAGGCGATAGATCCAATCAACCCACCAGTCCGTTCCAGATCTGTCATATCCCAAATCTGATCTGATTCAGATCTCGATCTACCCAAATTAACGAGTCTCGGCTGCCGCCTGGGCCTTGCATGATGCAGCGGAGCCGCCCGTCGTCGGCTCGATACGCGAAAAGGTCTGTTTCGTGCATCCCGGACAAAACCAGCCAGTAGAGATCATTAGCAAGGGAAAATATACCGGGATGATATTATGGAATCAGGAATGCACTGATTTGCACATTTTGGTGGGTGGGACAGCATATCGTGATCACGGGAATCGAGGGTGACAGGGCGGCATTTCATATGAGACTGTTGCGCGCAAAAAACTTGACCTGTCGCTTAGCGCGAGGCTGTGGCCGTTGTCGACTTTCTGGCTGGACCCCCAACCGCGACCCGCGTAACGATCCCGATATCCAGAAAAATATTATCGCAAAAGGGGTCGGAGCAGTGACCCCCAATCAGACGCTTATCCGCCCTTTTTTTTCCTGCTGCTGTCGCGTACGGGTAACAGGAGCACAGCGCATCTGCCCTGTGACGTACCAAGCCTCTGCATGTCGTCCAGCTTCATGCCCGTGGCCCAAAGGGGGCTCCAGCGGTGTCTACGACTCGGCGGGCACGGCAGGGTACAGCAGCGCTTCCACTCCTCGGCCCCCTCTACCAGCGCATCTCCGCTCTCCGTGGCCAAACTCCTCGCCACACCGGCCGATGACGGCGAGAGACATGTTTATGGCTTCATCCGCTCCATACGGAAGCAGAAAACACGTGCATTTGCCGCCATTGGGGATGGCTCCAGCCTCGAACCCCTCCAGGCGCTCTTGACGCCTGCGCAAGCCGAGAGGTTCGCACTTTCCCAATCTGCAATTAGATACTAGGAAACTAACTACTCTACGCAGTCTCACTACCGGTGCCGCCGTCCACCTCACCGGCCAGTGGACCGCCTCCCCCGCCAAAGCCACCCAGCCCAGCGAGCTGCACGTGAACGCCGTCGACCTCATCGGCGCGTCAGACGCTGCCGTATGTTCCCTCTCATCTACTAGCCCGCAACTCAGAACTAACTCCTAACAGACCTACCCTCTGCAAAAGAAGTTCCAAACAGCAGAGTACCTCCGCACCCTCCCCCACTTACGCGCCCGCCTACCCGCCAACGCCCTCCTTCTTCGCCTTCGTTCCCACGCCATCGCGCACCTAACCACCTTCTTCGCCTCGCGCGAGTTCACGCAGACGCACCCTCCCATCCTAACGTCGTCGGACTGCGAGGGTGCAGGTGAAGTATTTGGGATCAGCACCGCAGCAGAATCCCCCAGCGATGCGTCCGCGGAGGCAGCCGCTCCTGCTGGCAGTGCAGCGGTGCCATTTTTCCGCACGCCGAAATACCTGACCGTTTCATCGCAGCTGCACCTCGAGGCGCTCGCGCAGGCGGTCGGAGGGGTATGGACGCTCTCACCTACGTTTCGCGCTGAGCGTAGCGACACGGCGCGCCATCTGAGTGAGTTCTACATGCTCGAAGCGGAGGCAACGTTTGTATCCTCGCTTGATGCGGTCATGGATCTCGCGGAGGACATGGTGCGCAGCGTGACGCGAGGGTTGAACGACAGCACTATCGGGGAGGAAGTGCTGCGCGGGCAGAGGCGCGAGGGTGAAGAGGAGATAGATCTAGAGGGGCGGTGGAGGGGAATTCTAGAGGGGCCGTGGCCGCGGATCACGTATACGCAAGCCATCGACACCCTCGTCGCGAGCGGCGAGGTTTTCGAGCATGTTCCCGTCTGGGGCGCGGGTCTACAGGCGGAACATGAGCGGGTTTTGGCACGGGAAGTCGGAAAGGGGGGCCCTGTGTTCGTCACCAAGTATCCGGCGGATATCAAGCCATTCTACATGCTCCCATCCTCCACCTCTGAAGCTGGAGGAGCGGACAGGCAAACGGTTGATTGCTTCGACCTCCTCCTCCCGGACGTGTGCGAGGTCGCCGGCGGCTCGTTGCGTGAGCACAGCCTCGAGCCCCTCCAGGCCGCGATGCGCAAGCACGGAGTGGCGGAGGAGGGGATGGAGTGGTACACCGACCTGCGGCGGTGGGGGAGCGTGCCGCACGGCGGGTTTGGGGTCGGTTTTGATCGGCTGCTCGCGTATCTAGGGGGCGTGGGGAATATTCGCGAGGTGGTCGCGTTTCCTCGGTGGGTGGGACGGTGTGAGTGTTAAATGAGGGATAACAGGGGATGTGAAAAGAGATGAGAGATACGAGAGAAGGAAGGCGCAGCCAGCTTATCGAAGCTTGCGAATGAATCCCTCGCTAATCCTTCATCAACCTGGCTGAAGGATTCGCGAACGCTATCACAGCCTGAGTTTCCTGGCCCCTCCCCACTTCTCACAGCGGCGAAGGATGAGTTTGCAGCCTTGCCATACCACTCATCTTCTCTTCTTCAGGGATCACGACAACGCACCAAGTCCTGCTCTATGTATAAATACACTCGACGGAAGATATCGCATTTTTCGGCCTTTTTGCACCTGCCTGCCATCCCGAAAGGAACGCCGAGGGCCTCATCTCGTTCGCCCTCGGCGTCTGCTTAATTTCCTCCGCGGAACAGACGAACCGTAATCCGCTGATTACCCAACAGAGCGTAGGCAGCAGGACATCTTGGGGGGTGTACTTCGACATGGAAGTACTGTAAAATACTACGTTCCAAAAAAAAATGTAAGCTTCGATAGAGCGAAAATGTAAAATAGCAATGTATATTTTAAAATAGAACACCAACCAACAAACAACCCCTCCCCAAAAATACCAACACGCATCCTACTCCAATCTCCCTACATAGTACTCACCATAAACCCCCCGCTACTTCGAGCCTATTTGAGAAATCCATCCTTCCCCCGCGGCCCCGGTTCTCACCAACACCACCACTCCCTGTTCCCACGCCGCCAAGCCTCATGCGGCCTTCCCACCACCCACTGCCATCGTTATTCGGGAAACTCACGGAAGCGAGCTGTCAGCAACTATCTCCCCAAATTCGTCCGTCTTACGTGCGTTGTCCGTATCGTTTGCACATCCAGCATCCAGTGCGTGGCGCGAGAGACGCGCTACGAGGATTAGCCTAGGAGGTTTGTGGACGTGCTCGTACAGCAGTGACAGCAAAGCAACAGGCTACTGAATAGCGTCAGTTGTGGGTGGGTGGTGGACGAGAGAGTGCCTATCGACGGGTGGCGGTAGGGTTATCGAATATACCATACAATATTGGGCTTGGCGGCGTGCAATGGAAAGTGAACGAGCGAGGCTCGACGGCGCAGCAGAGAGAGGGATATGCCATCGAAGATGCCCTGTGCGCCTTACGCCTAGCTTTCAGCTTCAGCTTTACCCCCTACTCTGCTTTCTGCACCGTTTAATCTTCAACGTGGCACTATCTGGGAAACTCGGACTTCCTCCCAGCCTCGGCCCTCGAAGGCAGTCAGTCAGTCAGCCGTTCCTCCATCCCGTCTGTCCATCCCGTCCTCCTCCATACCCCTCACCATTCCATCCCACCACATTCCGCGATTCCACCCTTCGGTATCGTCATTCCCCCTCATCCATCCGCGTCCCTCGGTTGATCGACCTCAATTCCGCCCGCGCGCCAAGCACTTGCCCAGGATTGGGGGCGATAGGCGGCTGCACTGCACGGCTGGACATTCCCTGGTTGACTGCTCACCGGTCTAATTTGTACTCTAGATAGTGTACTGTACACGGTTGAGTTTCGAATTTGTAGATACATGGTTGCGTACGCTTACTCTAGGGCCGCCGTGAGGGATTTCTTCGGGAAGAGAAAGGGTTGGGGGCCTTGGGTTCATGCATTATGCTAGGGTGCTTGGTGTATCTGGTATCTGGGAAAGCATGTAGTCGTATCAAGAAATAGCCATTACATGTACTACAGTATCAACGAAGCCGCCCGTGCCAACCGCATCCGGGCATAGCAAGAGAGTCATCATCGCGTGCGACCCAGGGTAAGAGCTGTCAGATCCTCCGCTCTCTTCAGCGCTACTGCTTGAATCGAATAAGCAAGACCTGTGCGCGTGAGCGCACGGGATGTTGATTGGGCGCCACGGGATTTATGGTTAACGCGGTGTGCGCGTGGCCTTTTGGTCGGGATGGGGGGGAATTGGAAGGGATGGATGGACAAGGGGCTTGGTGATGCGATAGTGCGACGCATATGGGATGGTGCTTGCGCGGTGGTGGCCACGAGGGGGGTTTTAGGACGGGTTTGGGGGCGCGTATGATGTTAGGGAAGGGTGTTGGTTGGAATTGGAATGATACGGGATGTGGATGTTGGTTGGGATGTTACCGGTGGAGATGGCGGCTTGGATGGGGATGGGCTGGCCAGGTCGTGATGTGATGTGATGCCGCGGTCCGTATATTGTAGTAGTTACGTGTTGGTGGTTGGTGACCTTCCCTCCAACCCGCTCTTACCACACGTATCGCATTACTACCAACGGCAGGAACACCAACAGAGGCAACCGCGGAGGCAACAACGGAGGCAACAACGGAGGCAACAACGGAGGCAACAACGGAGGCAACAACGGAGGAGACACAATACGGGAAGTTACCAACCGAAGAACCAACACCTTCATCACCCCCCAGCCACACAAATCCACGCATTATCATCACCACGGCCGCGCAATTCCAACAGCATAACCCTCCCGTACCAATCACCCTCCTGCACCTTCCTCCTCCCAAGGCCACATCCAACACCCTCTCCCCCCAAAACAGGCAGCCAGCCCCGCGCGCATGCAAAAGCTTGGCCTGCCAAGCATTCTGCCGCTTGGCTAAGAATCATGCTTAAATGGGGCCAAAGGGGGTGGGGCGGCCGCCAAGGGCCAGCAGTGGTGGTGGAGGTGCTGCGAAAAGGTGGTGATGGGCAGGGAGACGGTGCAGCTGAAACCAACGGCGGCGCACGACGGTGGGGAGGGGGTTGAGGTGTGAGTGGATGGATTTGGATGGGGTGGATGGGATGGGGTGTTTGTGCTCCGTCTTACTTCGTACGTACGTGATTTGATGGTGATGGGCGGAGAGATGATGGATGGAGTGAGTGAGTGATTTGGGCTTGTGGATTTATTGTTGGAAGGTGGAGAGGGATGGGGAGAAGGGGATAGGTTGGTTCGGCTGGATATAGGGAATGACTGGGGCAGGACAGGGAATCGGACGGACGATGGATGCCTTGTTGCGCCAACGAGAGGACCCGAGGAATAGGATTGCTTGGGGGCGAGCAAGGTTCGTATTCCTTATTCGCATTTTTGCCCTCGTCACTTTCAAACCAAAAAAATTGCGCCTTTTGTTTTTTTGTCCCGAGTCTGCCGTGTTGTGTCCATAGTGGCGGCTCGGCGGTGGGCTGGGCGGTGGGCTAGATGGTCTTGGACCTTGGAGGTTCTTGGGGAGGGGGCTTGGCTGTGTGAATAGCGTCAGAAGAGGCGCACTGGGCGATGAGTCTTGTTCTTGTCTTTTTGGGTCGCTCGGTCGCTCGGTCTCTCGCTCGTTCTTTTGTGTGTTTGAGAGTGTTTTGCCGGTGAGAGAATGGAGCGGCTGGGCATGGATATGGATGGGGGAGGGCCGAATGGGTAAATGGAACCGTTCTGGCGGGATTGTTGGATATGTGGATTTGAGTGGAGCTTGGGTGGATGATATATTGGATTTTGAGTGGATGTGTGATGGGTAAGGGGGGCGGCAGAGAAGGGAAAATTGTGGAAAGTTGCGAGCTTGTTGGGTGGATTGTGACATCTGTAAGCTGTATGTAATCTGAGGGATGGAGTATCTCCGAGGGGCCGTAGTAAAGTTGACAACGTGTACGTGTACTTCTATATGATCCACTCTATTCTATAGTTTGGATTAGTGTTTCTCGTAACTGAATGATCCTCAACGGTCTTCTCCCGTACTTTATTTCCTGTCAGCCTGTAGAGAAGGTTGTAAAGAAAGCTGTAAAGGAGCTGTAAAGGAGCTGCAAAGTTTTATATTATCCATACAAGATACCGTATCACAGGGCCATCCTATGTGTATTTTATTTGCCTGATCTACGCATCGTGTACGCCTTTCGTAGGTAAGAATGTACTAACATCAGGCTTCGACTCCCCTGTCCCGTACTCTACATCCGTCCTTCGTACCCCCTCCAAAGGTAAGAGTACCCACTACCCTCCCCCCAAGCTTCCTCAGCATAAACCAACAAAGTACTACATGCTCTAGAGTACATACTCGTACCCAAACCCAACCTCCGATCTCCCCTTCCCTCCAAACAAAGTCCCCTTTCCCGCAGCACGGATGCCGACCGAGACAGGGCGTCACTTACCTAACCGCTCGAAGGTGGTGCGGTGCTGCGGGCGCCAGGGTTGGGTTACACGCTGTCTCGGCCCTCGATAAATCATCTCAAATCTTAATCTCACCACCGACCGCGGCGAGAACGGCGACGCCACCCAGGTCGGCGATACTGGGCCGGTGCGAGAGGGAAA
>JPJV01002089.1:0-27168 GCA_000750745.1 Pseudogymnoascus sp. VKM F-4281 (FW-2241)
AGTTGGGTTATGGAGCGGAGGAGGAAGCGGAGGAGAGAGCAGCTGGCGGTTGGTTAGCGTTTTGCTTTGGTGGCTGTGGGAAAAGGGGGACGTACTCGTGGTAATACATGAAGCAGAGCTCGGCGTAGATTAACATGTCTAGGTTGACGAGGATGTCGTGGATGAACTCGGCTTTCTTCTTAGTCTGGATGAAGATACGCCGGCGCCGGCGCGCGGCAGGGCTGTTGTCATCGATGCCGGCTGCGGCTAGAGCTGGAGATGGAGTCGGAGCTGGAGCTGGGGTTTCCGAGACAGGAGGTGGCGCCGCTGCTGCGTCGATGGGAGATGGATGAGGGTCTCCCGGACCCGCGGGGGCGGATGCGGATTCATCGTTCATAGCTCGCTCGAGTCATTGGGTGGTATCTGGGTTGAGATGGTTTGGATAGAGGTCATGGAAATCACATGGCTGTTCGTGGGAAGTCGTTACGGTAGTTGCCTCGTGGCAGCGTTGCAAGATTGAGGCCGAGAGGTTACGTTAAGTTAGAGTGACTGCTACGTACGGACTGGAGCTGCCTCGCGGACAAGGGTGCGGGCGGGCAAGGGTGCGTTAAGTGCTACGGCGCGCTAATTCTCCGCGTCGCGTCTCCCCAACTGAACGACTGCGAATATTGGTGTAGACGCGCAAGTACCACCTGGCAATTCACAATTCAACGTTGGAAAACTTCGAGACGGTATATTGAAGGAATAGGGCTGAAATGGCAGGGTTCTTCGATCTTAAGGCGCGCAAGAAGGAGGCAGAGGCCCTTGGCGACAAGAAGGGCGCACCCACTGGGAAGGACAATACACGGCTGCAGCCATGGGTTGAGAAATAGTAAGATATTGCTCTTAATATGATGATTTATACAAGTCCAAAGCTGACATTGCCACCCTCCAGCCGCCCAAAGAGTCTTGCCGATGTGACAGCCCAAGACCACACCATCACCGTCCTCCAACGCACCCTCCAATCCTCCAACGTCAGTCCTCCCCGCGTCTACCTCCTCCCTCTCCCCCAATACACCTACTAACCCAGCCCCCAGCTCCCACACATGCTCTACTACGGGCCCCCCGGCACGGGCAAAACCTCCACCATCCTCGCCCTCGCCCGCTCCCTCTACGGCCCCGCGCTCTTCCCCTCCCGCGTCCTCGAGCTCAACGCCTCCGACGAGCGCGGCATCAGCATCGTCCGCAAGAAAGTCAAAGACTTCGCGCGGATGCAGCTCTCCCGCCCTCCCGGCGGGGAGTACCAGAAGCAGTATCCCTGCCCACCATATAAAATCATCATCCTCGACGAGGCGGACAGCATGACGCAGGACGCGCAGAGCGCGCTGCGCCGCACGATGGAGACGTATAGCAAGATTACGCGCTTCTGTCTGGTGTGTAATTACGTCACGAGGATTATTGATCCCCTAGCCAGTCGCTGTAGTAAGTTCCGCTTCAAGCGGATGGGGGAGGAACAGGCGGGCACGAGGCTCAGGGAGATTGCGGACAAGGAGAAGGTGCCGATGGCGGAGGGGGTGGTGGAGGCGCTGATTAAGCACTCTGAGGGGGATTTGAGGAAGGCGATTACGTTTTTGCAGAGTGCGGCGAGGTTGGTGGGGGCGACGGCGGCGGATGAGGAGGTGGAGGAGGATGCGATGGATGTTGATGAGGTGCAGAGGGTGGTTACGGTGAAGTCGATCGAGGATATTGCGGGTGTGATTCCAGATCCAACTATTGATAGCCTGGTGAAGGCTATGCAGCCCTCGTCGAGTGGACTGACCTACGAGAACATCTCAAAGGTGGTTACGGACATGGTGGCGGATGGCTGGAGTGCCTCGCAAGTTGTTACACAGGTATGCATTCTCCCCCATGGCTCTGCAATTAGGAGAACATATACTGACGGCAGACACAGCTCTACCATGACATCATTTACAACGAATCTATCGCCGACATCCACAAGAACAAAATAGTCATGATATTCTCCGAGGTTGACAAGCGTCTCGCGGACGGCTCAGACGAGCATCTATCCATCCTCGACATGGCATTGCGGATAGCTGGGGTACTGACAAGTAAGGTCTAACACGCCTTGCTCGCTTTCTGATGGGCAAAGCTGGTAATTTATGATGGAGGCCTAAATAAGGGAGGGGTTGCATAGCTCTGGAGTTGCGGGGATAAAAACAGAATAGGCGTACGGAAATGATTAACACTTATGAACAATGGTTTATGAACTTGAAAAAACATGTGAAATTCAATCTGTAGGTATAAATAACAATCCCTTATGATCAAAATATAACCAAAAACTCCATATCCTAGTGTTGCAGTTGCACAGATTGTGGCAAATAAATAATAGTGCGGTCCAAGACTCCAATCACACCTTTCCTAAACAATTTTTCACACTTCCTTCAACCCTTCACCAGCTCACCCAATCTCTTCTCAATCTTCTCCCTTCCCTCAAGCGTTTCCCAAACCTCATGCGGCGCCTTATTTACAATATCCCACGCCACCAACTTCCTCGTTAAATGAGTCAGATCCCTCTGCTTCTCCTCCCACACGCTATCCCTCTTCAACTCAATCGCCGAACTCACAATTGCCAGCGGCGTATTCTCATTCTGAATCGCGCGCGAAATCGTAACCTCGTTCCTCGTCAAGCTATCCGCCACAAGCGACTCCTGCAGCTTAGCCTTGATGAACTTGCCGCCCTGATACGCCGACATCCCGTACACTCTGTCCTCGCGGCTGCGGCCACGGAAGATGGCGCCCGAGAGACGGTCCAGACCGAGCGGGGAGAGGATGCCGCGTAGCCAGAGGAGGAAGCCGCGGTTGGGCGAAGCGAGGCGGTAGAGGAGGTCTTCATGGAGGGGGTCGATGAGCAGGAGCCCCTTGACATCTCTGCCGTGGCGGGCGGAGAAGACGCGCGAGTACACGCTTCCCACGCCTGCGCTGGCTAGAACCCATGGTCCCTCCTCGCCTGCGCGGGCGAGAGCTTCGGAGAGCACGTCGGCGGCCATGCCGGCGGAGAAAGGCGAGGGTGCATTGTCGGACCATCCGAAGCCGGGGCGGTCCGCGTAGCAGTAGCGAGATATTGTGCCATTGGCAATGGCGTTGTCGGCGAAAGTTTGCAGGGATAGTTCGAATGGGCGTTCGCCGGCTTCGAAGAGAACTGTTGGGACTTTGTTGTCCGACTTCTCGGCCTCGTTGCCCGTGCAGTAGAGGTGGATTTGGTATTTGTCGCCATCAACATAATAGCGCTCTCCCTGTGGTGCCAGGGAGGAGTCCCGGCTGCGTAGGATGAGAGTTGCAGAAATGAGAAGAACAGCAAGGCCGACAGCTATGAGAACGATTTCGGATGCTAGGATCTCCACCCACTCGCGGAGGGTGCGTCGAGTTTCAGCACGCCCTGTGAGACGTTCTTCTTCTTCTTCCTTGCCATATGCCACGACACGGTCCGTTATGACAACCCAGATGCCAATAAGGAGGGCCCAGACAACACTGGCAATGCCAACCCAGCCTTCCTCAACGCGGAGGCGAGGCACAGCAAGTATCATGATCATGTCGAAGAAAAGGAGGACAGAAGTGACAAGAACGGTAATCTGAGCCGCCTTGGAAGGCGTCGAGAAGAATAGGAGGATAATGATCAGGTTTGCCAGCGATAGACTCGTATAGGAGAAATCGAAGAAGCCAGAGCCACGGGAGTGCATGCCTGGCGGACTGACGAAGATGCTGACGAGGAGGAAAATCCACCAGAAGAAGGTGATGAACTATTATACTTGTTAGTATGTGGGATAATATCTGGGTCGAGGATCGTACCAAGAGCAGGATAGAGAAGTAGCGCATGAAGCGCACGCTCCAGAGATTGTATGGTGATACCTGAGAAATGGTGTTAGTAATGTTATATTGAATCATTGAGCATCTCAAAACTTACAGCAGGGTCGTCTGGACTCAGATACCCTTCCCGAGTCGACGGCTGCGGCAACAGACGGGTATGCTCATCAGGATCGCGCTCAACGGCAATACGAGGTGTACCTTCATTATCTTCCTCGTTGTGGCTGCGAGGCGACTCGGCGCGGTCACCACTGGACCTTGTATTCCATAGGGAAACCATCTTGAATCCTATGGAAGGCTATAGCTTCTCGGAATAGAACCGTCTTGGGATCGACGGAGTCCCGGAGTGGAATTAATGATATAATGAAGCTTCTTGATATGGTATATGATTTGCTTTATGCCATTGAGCTGTTGTAAATGAGAGCTATATTGGGCGATATATATTCAGCTCCAGCAGCACAATATAGATGTTGAAGGACGACGGTTTCAAATATTCATTGAAGAAGCATGCATTATAGTCAAGACAAATCAAGGTTATGATGCAAGGCCTAGTCTTTGGCCTTTTTGGAAGCTATTTCGAATCAGTATAACATCTGACGTCACCAAACTCTCAGGGTCCCAAGTTCGTCCCAATTCAGTCTGGGGAGGCCGGGATCCTCCTAAATAGGCAGAAGGGACAATGTTCAATAATAAAACTGTGCAATTAAGATATGTTTACTGTAACTTTGAGTATTGCGCTATATGACCACAGTTCTGCATCTTACCGTGCATGGTGTTCCTTTGGTGGCATTTATTAAATCCCATGTAGCGACGCTGAATTCCGAATTCCCATACATTTCTGACATTACGTCACTTTCTGTTATTCCACCCAAAGAAGACCACCTTATCGATATAGTCGTTATCGATAAGCCCGATAGACCATTGCTTAGGCACGTGCCCCGCCATAAACTCCCAACGTGTGCGTTGGGTGGGAGCACTTCTGTACATGTTACATTGTTATAAAAATATATTTATGCATTCTTAAAGCAACTGTAGTAGATTATATTCCGCGTCTAACTAGATAATAATTTCCGCCATGACCCCGCCGTCAGCATGAGCGAACTACAACGGGCCTTTGCAAAGGCGAAATTGGCAGGGCTCCCACCCACTCTCCCAGAGCCTCTCGTCGACCTAGACGAAGAGGAAGAAGAAAGAGATGTGTTCCCCGAGCTTCCAACAGAGCGGTCAGATGATGACTCTTCATCTGCGTCGTCTGCTTCTTCAGCGTCTTCCACCGGCACTATAAGACCAACTAGTAGTGGTAGGCTGTTTGCACGGCCAATGGGGTGAATTATGATTCTTTCTCCTGCAATAAACAGCAGCTGACCGTATACAGATCACCAACTAGGTCGACAGCTCACTTTTCCCCTCTGCCCTGGACCTCATATTTTGAGCGAGACCTCCAGCTATCACACATAGACTCAAACCTCAAAGTAACGCATCAGGTTTACCTTACCTCACCACTATCCTCTCCCACCAAACCTGGGCCTCTATTTGTCGCCCACCATGGCGCAGGCTCGAGTGGGCTTACATTTGCGCTGCTTGCGAAGTCTATCCGGACTCTTCTCCCAAATGCCGGCATTCTGAGCCTGGATGCTAGAGGCCATGGGTCAACTACTGTCGAGACGCTTATTGAGAGGGATCCCATGGATGGGATACTCGACGTTAGCCTAGAAACTCTGACAGACGATCTTATCACCGTCATACAAAAAACGAAAGAGGTCATGAATTGGCCCACTATGCCGCCCATAATCCTCATCGGCCATTCCCTAGGCGGCAGCGTCGTCACATCAGTGGCTTCAAGAGGCACCCTCGGGTCTTCTCTACTCTGCTACGCTGTCTTGGACATCGTTGAGCGTACGGCAATTGAATCCCTAGCCAGCATGGCCGGCTATCTCAAAAGCCGCCCTGCAACATTTCCAAGCCTGGAAACGGCCATAGCCTGGCACGTCAAAACCGGCAGTTTAAAGAACATTGAAAGTGCCAGGGTTTCCGTACCTCCGCTGCTCACACTTCTATACAACAAACCGAAAGATGATGCAAACTCCACGGCCGCTAGACAAATATTCCACTGGCGTGCTGATCTTGCCAGCACAGAACCGTTCTGGACCGGCTGGTTCGAAGGGCTTTCTGAACGTTTCCTCACGTCAAAGGGCGGAAAGCTGCTTATCCTAGCGGGAACAGAGAGGCTGGACAAGGAGATGATGATTGGACAAATGCAGGGCAAGTATGCCCTACAGATATTCCCAGACGCGGGCCACTTTCTGCACGAGGACCAGCCTGAAAAGACGGCGCGGAGTATCGTAGACTTCTACAAGCGGAATGACCGCAGCGCGCTGGTGTTGCCGCCAAAGGTGTCAGACATGTTGCAGAAAGGGAAGAAGGTGTAGATATGGATAGGATGGGTCATGAAATTACGAACGATACAATCACAAAATCATGGATGCGGCTTGTACATGGTTATAGGGGCATATAGGCTTTTGTTTATTCTAGACTACTGGGAGATTACAATTCATCCTTCCTCTTCTGCTCCGCTTCCTTCCTCGCCTCCACTTCTGAGTCCCACATCCGTTTCTTCGGGTTTGGTTGCACCTCCTCCTGTGGCTGGCCCTCGTTACTCTCAGGCTGCGCCTGCTCCTGTCCCTGCTCCTCAGTCTGTGCTCTCGTGTCCTCCGCCATCTCCCCAACAACATCTACAAGCCCCCTGCCTTCTTCATCTTCCTGTGGAGGCTTTGGAGGTTTCGCATTGCCCCTACCCGTTTTGACCACCTGCGGCGCATCCGTCCCACTCATCGTAGCCTGCACCACCGTCCCACTAGCCGGCATAACCGTTGTGCCCACACTCTGACTCGAAACCGATACGGCCGAGCTAGCACTCCTCAATCCAAGCACAGTAAACACCCCCATCCACGCGTTCCAAAAGGTCTTCAGCGGTAAATAAACCAGCCACCATGCCGGACCGTACACAAACCGCCGGAAAACCAACCACCCGATCGTCGCCACCACCACATAAAACGCCGTCTCGAGGTACCACGTATCGCTCTTCTGGCTCTTGAGGAGCATACCCAACAGCCCCTTCGTGCTCGCCAACACACTATCCAAGCTCGTATAACTCTCACCCAACTGCTCCAGCGCCGCGCCGCTCTCCTTCAGCGTGTCGTGCGCGAACTGGCTGCGCGAGAGTTCGTTTGTCATCGATGCGTGGACCTGGCGCAGCGCGGCTGTGACGTCTCCGGCAGACCCGACGAGCTTCTCATCTTGCGTCTGCTCTGCGGGAGCGGGGGTGCGTCTGCGTGGAATGGGTTGGCCGGAGGAGGGAGAGGGGGGTGCGGCTAAGGATTGCAGGAGGAGTTCGCGCTCGGCGCGGCGGGAGAGGTCGAGGTTGCGTTTTGCGGCTAATTGAGCCTTACGAAAGGCAGATTGGGCGCTGGCAATTGTTAGCATGGCTATTTATGTTGGGAATATAAGGTAGGACGGACTGTTTCAGCTCTTGTTGGGTTCGTGTGGCTCGTTCAAGTAGGCGTAATTTGTTGGTCTCCGCATCGCTTCCTTTTCTGCCGCCAGGCGAATCTTTAATCTCTTGTTCTAAGAGCTCGAAATCAACGTTTTGATCCTTGAGTGTGTCGTGAATCTCGTTGCTTAGCTCGGTCGCGACGGTGTCTAGAGACCCTTGGTTAAGAGGTACTGCGCCTGGTGGGAATTTGAAGGAGGCAAGCCGGGCGATCAGCGTTTGGATGTGGGATGTTGTTTCCTGGAGGGTGGTAAGGCGTTTTTGTAAAGATTCGAGGGACATTTTGACGCTTATAGGTAGGAAACTAGGTTGCTTGTAAAGAGATTTAAACAATTGAAGCGGGGATAATGAATCTGGTTATGATAAAGCTGGCAAAAGGCGCTGACGACACCGATACATCCCTCGGAGCGGAACATCCCGTGACCATGGGGTAAATTTCGAAGACCTTCAAGAGCCGACTACCTACCACGACAGAAACTCCCAAGCTAATCAACTCCGGATACTTCGCATTTCCAGGTACGTCAATTGGCTGGCTGCTGGTTCTCGTTCTATCACTGACGGACTACCCAAGTCGCGCGCGCGACTCAGCGAAGATGATCACCAGATACCTCACGGAGATTTCGACGGCGTTCAACCCGTTCTCTCCACGGGCGAAGACTGCACGACTATTCCTCTCATTCTTGCCAGGAAATGCGCGCGCAACCATGAAGATCAATACCAAGGTCCTCCCCAGGACTTCGAGGGAAAAGAGCTTTGTTCAGGTCAAATTCAGTATGTCTACACCTTGAGCGTCAACCACTCCTATGCGAAAGGGATCGGAAAGCAAAGACGCATTTGCAATGAAACGTTTTACAGATACTAATATTCTGGCAGAGGATGGAAAGGAGATGAAACTCGATTCCGAACAGCTTGGCATCAAGGGCGTGATGGAGGAGCTGGATAGGCATTCCAGGATATTGGCAAGACAGGAGGAATTGACGGGCAACTAAGATGGAAGAGGATCCGATTGCATTGCTTGCAAGAACTAGATGGCGTTTTGGAAATGCATAGGGCGGGCTGTATGATCTATATGTATAAACAGAGGATACTGGAATATCGATGTCCAACATCATCCCATGAAACGCACTCGATCTGATTGAACTTGCAGTAAATCAAGAAATGTTTTTGACATTATTGTTAATTGTTCATTCCGTTATGGTATCAAGCTATTTTCCTGCCGACATTACCAATCCCAACTCCCTTGACACTGACCAAAATATCCCCGCTCTCATCCTCATCTACATCTCTTAGGCCCCAAGCACTTGCTCCAAACTTCCTGAGATCCCTCCCCAAACCAAGTATATCCTCCGTCCCTATAACATCTCGCCCAATCCGTAAGCGCCCAACATCCTCTGATCCCATTGACATTAACGTCAGCACCGTTGCCGCGCCCGCCTTGGCGACACAACCACCTTGTGCAATGGTTTCCAGAAGCTGTAACGCAGCCTGCTTCCCAATATCCTCAGGCGTGACGCCTCCTTGAGGCGGCGCTGCCACATCCGCACTATACAAAACACCCCCCGAACTCGACTCTGCCACCAAGCTCAACCCAAAACCAATGCCCGTCCGCTTCTTTCCTTTCGGGTCTGCCTTATCATTGCTGCTCACCAATGGCGCCTGATCATACTGTGCCGCAATATGCACATCGCTGACCAGCGGATTTAACACCCCTCTCGCAGCGTGTATCATCCGCGCATTGTTGCTCGCCGAAACACCCGTACAATACGACACGCCACGAATGCGCTTTATCCTCCCAGGATTCCTGTTCAGATGTAACGTCTTCGGCAGCCGCAGCTGCGACCCAAAGCGCAGCTCCACGATACCACCACCTCCAACGCCTCCTGACCCCGCGCAAGAACGCTGCAGCACACGCAACTCAAGTTTCGCAGACATGATGCCGAATTGTTCGTACAGCGGGAGAATCGCAGTGCGCACGCTGTCGACGCTGATATCGCCTGCCTGCGTCGAGCTGGTGATCACACCAGGGCCTGTAAACCGCACATTGATTGGCGCCTTGCTAAACGGTGCGAGCATGCATAGCGGCAGGAGGAAGTAGCTCACTCCACGCGTATTGGTTGCTGGAAGCGCATACTCGATGACATCTCCATGTGCGCCGAGGCCTGCGACTGAGCCGGTGATGAGGCCAGGGTTGTAGGTAAGTGTGGTACCCGTGTACGAGATTTGGAGCGAAGAGCCGTTGGTTATGGCTTCGAGGAGGCGGATGAAGGAGATTTCGTGGGAGGCAAGTCCGGGAGAGACGGCGGAGGAGGAGCGGATTTGAGAGATGTGAACTGCGCGACCCGTGAGGGTGGAGAGGACGAGGCGATGGGTGAGTGATTTTTGTGACGTGAATCGCAGGTATTCAGTCGCTTGGACTGACATTGTGCTGGCGGCGGCTATAGTGCCATGTAACACAATTGATGAAGAGGTGGCGTTCAAGTTATAGTGAGCTTTTGGTTTTTGGTGTAGACTTGAGGTCAACTTTTTCTGCGGGCCAGCGGCAGAATAATGAACTTCGCTTCACCGCCTCGCAATCAGGATCATTATCCGATTTTTATTATCTCTGCTCGAAAACATATTTACAACTAGAACTGCAGTGGTAGAATTTCTGTAAATAAACAATATAGAGTCCGAAAAATCACTAAGGCCATGTGTTCTTGTTTCTACGGTCTAGAATAAGAGCTTCTACTCTTAGTGATCTACCAAACGCAACCATACTCAGACCACACATGTGAATATTATGGGGTGGCAATGATACTTAAATCAGACTACACAACTATATTTCACATATGACTATAGACTCAGGAGAATTTATCACGATAGGTATTAGCATGTACGATTCCGTTCGTGCACTCTCAATCCGTTTCCGTACGAGTTGGTTATGTCCGCTCAAGTAGAGCTATGACTCTGGATTTCCAATACGAGGCTCCTCCCAACTACTCAACTCTAATGAAATTTCGCCTTGTGAAAGCAACACACTACCGGATACGCCATCTTTGTGTTTAGCTCGATTTTGATCTTCTGCTCCGGCCCAGTGTAAGATACGCTTTCGAATTCCTGAAAGATGCGAGCGACTGTATACTCTATCTGGAACTGGCCAAAGACACGCCCGAGACAGATACGAGCGCCATGATTAAATGGTACGAACTCCCATAGCTCCGGCATCTATGTGTCCCATCGCTCAGGCTTCCATTCATCGGCATCCTCGCCAACGATATCACGCCGCCGCTGTAAGCCAATAACTGACATTACTATTGGCAGTTAGACGGCAGCTTTCAATATTTGAGGAATGGACTCATTTTCCAACTTGCCTACTCGCTGACCCTTAGGAATCGCAATGGGAATCTGCCCATCTTCGCCGCCTCCGACAGGCAGTGTCGTATCATGACGAGCTTCTCGAATGTTGAACCCCACTTTCCTTGATGTTATCAATCTGTCAAATATCTAGAGCTCATCTACCTACAAGGATGATAGAGCCGCAAAGTTTCTTTCACAATATTCTTCAAGAACGTCATGTTCTTGAGGTGTGTTGCATCTGGCAGAGTTGCGAAGCCAACACTAAAACGTCAATTTTGCTGACAATGCATATGTAGTGGAGCTTACATGTTACTGATCTCAGTTCTCAATCTTTTCATGGTTTCAGGACGTCGGGACAACTCATATAGAATCCATGTGATAATGATAGCGACGGGATCCTATCGAATTCCTATATATCTGTTATTCATCCTCAACTTAGTATTGAGGGAAGTTTACCTTGCCTGCAAGCAGGACTGAAACCAGTTGGTCTTTGATATACTATTCTTGCAGCACAATGATCAGTTAATCATCCCAACATTCAGTACTTCATCAAAAATTATTACCTTGGCATCTGGCTCGTTTACAGCAAGAGCATCCATGAATGTGTGATCCTTATCCGATAAGCTGACTACTTGTAATTTTGATCTTTGAATTATCCTTTGCACATGAATATCCATGTAGTTGTTGAACGCCGTTGTAGCTTTGGGTGCTATGAGCCAGTCTGGGAAAAGGAGAGCAATTGGCCTGGCAATCGTTAGCAAATTGCTCCCTTACATTATCTTCCTCACGGACCCAACTAAGAGTCGTTTTGTGTTCACCGTCAAGAGGGTGTCTAGTGCGTCTCTAAATGGCTGATCACTAGATTGCAGAGAGTTGGCCGATTCTCCGAAGAAAATATGAGTGACGACATCCAGAAGAAGCCGGTCGACAAGATCGTAAACCTCGACCGGCTCTTCGTCATTCAATAAGTGCATCAACAGTTGACTGACATGTCCTTCCGTTATGTCGAAGTCGCCTGGTCTGCTCTTAGCAAGCTGCTGAGACGTCAGCATTTGAGCTTAAATGGGCTACGGATATGTACATAAGGCCGGAGCTGGTTCTTATTTGCCTGCCAAGCTGACCCATCGGCTACGTATAAAGTAATTAACAATCGACATTCAGAACTAAGGTCGGTAATGTCATACTGGCGAAGATTGAATTACCAAGAACGGTTTTAAAAATTTCGTGGGTACTTTCCCCTTTGCAAAAGTCCGAAAACTCCAGAGGAAAGAGTTATTAGCCATAACTTTTTCTATTTTTTCTTTTGGGGGGAAGAAGTCGACTAGTATATCTCACCTGTGTCGACATAATAGCTTTAACATTCTCCGGCTCGTTTGTAAGTATGAGTTTCGAGCCCATCAGATTCAGCTCCACGGTTCTTCCAGGAACTTCGCAAAGTTTACTCGTCCACTCAACAAAACTGAAATTGAGCAGCTGTCGGAAAACAGAAATACTGAGGTCCAGGGCTGAAATTTATCAGCATATTGTAAATAGACTGCGATATCGAGCACTTGCCGAACGGAAGTTTGTATGGCACCACTGGCGCCGACACGCCCAGCTTCGCTAGTCGAAGTCTTTTTGCTCTTCTTCTCCTCATCAACTGAAAAGCCGACGGCACGGCAAGGAGAACAAGCGAAGGCAAGAGCCAATTATATAGCGCATTTGGAACAATAAGTCTGAGTATTTCAATACTCATATCCGCGGTTCGTCTCTTGAAACGCAATGAGTTCGTAACAAAAGTTCCAGGTAAAATTGAGAGCCCCGTAGTTACTACTCAGTGATCACAGAGAATAATAACCATATACTCGTGAGTTATGAAGCAATGGAACGAGACTTTACATTTACGAGAGTAATTCACTATCCGAAGAGCCACCTCTGAGGAGGCTCGATTGGGATATTTGTGGAGCCGCTCAGTTGGGACGGAGAGGACCCGACTTCGCTCAGAGCTTGAAGTCGGGTCCTGTTTAGCGGTCTCAGACGAGAAACAACTATCTGATTCACGAGGCGCAGGTCAACAGATTTTGCATGCGAGCTAGAGACTGTTGATTTATCAAAGTTGCTTATTTGTCGAGTCCGCTACCAAAATTTGGGATCTATTCGTACACGCCACGATTTATATGCTCTTTTCGCCCCCTTCCACTCCCGTTGTGGTCACCCACTGTGTCACTGAGTAGGCTCTGCAATGGATTTGTCGAGGCAGCCCGACGGCCATAACATCTCTCAGGAAAACGCTGCCCCGGATCATAATGGTGCGTTTTTTTTTTGTTTTTTTTTTGTGAGGATTGTTAAATGTAACTCGCGGCTAACAAACTCTTATTAGCAGATTTGGATTGGAAGCCAAGACGAGAAGAGAATCTCATCATGATGTGTCTCTCTCTCGTCACTCTCATTGTCGCGCTTGATGCAACTATTCTTGTCCCAGCACTTCCAGTTTTGTCCCGACCAACTCACTGCTATCGACCTGAAGCTGATATCCTTAGATAATCTCACACGCTTTGAATGGCAACGCAGTATTGACATTCTGGGCTGGCACGTCCTATTTACTTACCAGCGCAGTATTCCAGCCATTTCTGGGTGCTCTTTCCGATATTTTTGGACGCCGAGAGATTCTGTTTCTATCACTTTCCCTGTTCACCATTGGCACGCTCGTCTGCTGCACTGCTAACAATTTCACGTCGCTCTTGGCGGGGCGCTCCATAAAAGGAATTGGAGGAGGTGGAATCATTGCTATGGTGCTAGTCGTTCTTACTGACATCGTTCCACTTCGGCAACGGCCCAAGTATACCAGCTATGTCCAAGTGACACTTGCATTCGGAACCATCTCTGGACCACTTATTGGTGGCGCCATTGTTCAGCACCTGACCTGGCGATGGTTATTCTATCTCAGCTTCCCTTTCTGTGGTATAGGCTTGGCACTGATCCCTTTCGTGGTCAAGCTTAAAAAACAAAAGACTACATTTATCAACATGTTTCTTCACGTCGACTGGCTAGGTAGTTTTCTGTTCATTGGCAGCACCACGTCTTTCTTGATTGCTATCACGTGGGGGGGGGTACAATTCCCGTGGGGGAGTTACCAAACCCTTGTTCCTTTACTGATTGGAATTGCCGGGTGCGTTGTGACGGTTTTCTGGGAGAAATGGGGTGCCAAATTTCCGTTCGTCCGCCTCTCCATATTCAAGGCTCGATCAGCCTACGCTGCTTATTTCTGTGCCATGACACAGGGCCTTCTAGTACGTATTATAGACTTCCTCGTCATGCTTCCCCGCTTGGGCTGCTTCTCAATAAGCTGACTGCGAGACTTTCAGCTTTATGCTGAGCTCTACTACCTATCCTTCTATCTTCAGGCCATTAAGTTCCTCTCCCCAATCATGAACGGCATCGCCTTGCTCCCAATAACCTGCGGCATTCTTCCTGTCTCCGTACTCGTCGGCATCTTAATTACCAAATTCGGGCGCTTTCGATGGTCCGTCTGGGCCGGCTGGATCGTCAGCATTCTCGCAACCGGTCTTCTCTGTCTGCTCGACGTCGAAACAAGCACCGTCTCATATATCTTCATTTTCCTAACCGTCGGCGTGGGCCATGGGCTTTTACTCAGCAGTCTCAGTTTCACTGTCCAAGCGATCGCAAGTTCCCAGGACGTCGCCTATGCAGCTGTGTTGTACGCGTTTGTGCGTGGCGTTGGCTTTTGCCTCGGTGTTGCCCTCGGTGGGACAGTCTTCCAGAATTTCCTAGCGCGTTATTTAGACATGGCAGGGCTACCAAAGTCTATTGCGAGTGATGCGGAGGGGTTCGTTGCGGTTCTGAAGGATCTCCCGGGCTCGCAGTATAAGAATGATTTACTGTGGGCGTACGCGACTGCGTTCAAGAGTCTGTTTGCTATTTTGACGGGATTGAGTGCCTTGGGGGGCATGGCTAGTTTGACTATCAGCAGTCACGCCATGAATAAAGCGTTGGATTCGGAACATATGTTACGGCCGGTGGGGCTGGAGAATATAGAGGGCGGGTTAGACAACGGAGAAGGAAGACTGGGAAAGGGAGAAGGTAAGGAAACGAGCGGTGCAGTACAATAATCGTTCTTCTCTGCAATGAATGTGACTTTCTCAAACTTTATGTGAATGGGTGCGATTCTGAAATCCCTGGAATAAGTCCTTCGTGGGTATCAAAGTCATGCAATTTTACTTGTGCGGAAAAATCTCAAGGATAGCAGAACACGCAACTAGCTAATTATATTTTTGGGTCATTTAACGTATTCCACATGCGAGTGGTTGCGACTGGTGCATCATACCACGAGTGGGGATTGGCAGCAAAAATAGCTGCGAGAGTAAAACGTATCGCTTGATGGCAGGCAGAATAGGGTCACGGATTATCACTATACGTAGCTTAGAATAATAGTAATAGAATCGATTAACTAACTAATACTATATACGGGGCCTACGTACTATATGTAGGCAGCTTCGGAGCTTCAGCTTAAGCCCCAACTGAAACCGCAGCTCAACTCAGCTCCGGCTGAAGCTTAAATGCCAGTCTCACAGCGGAGGCCAGCACCACTTTCCCAGCTGCACGGCTACCAGCAACACTAAGTGTTGAAGGCTATTCTGTTGCGCAGTGTTGCTTTAGGGACTATATAGATCTTTGCAGTAGAGCGACAGCTTATTCTTCTAGGTAGGCGAATAGCCTCAAGAGCTAGAATAATTCAAGCTTCTTTTTATATAATTTTCCATTTGTAATTATTGAAATATCGCGTTGTGAAGTTGGTAGGTTGTTTGCCAAGGAAAAGTGCGTGACTCGATGATATGCGCGACCAAAGTGATAATATTCGCTGGGAACGTTGGGAAAATTTAAGCCCTGATTCCCATACTGATTCCTGTGCGCACGGTAAATCCTCCAACACCGAGTCATCACAAGAAAGTGCGGGTCCCACCATACAGAACACACTTTCCATCCATCCACGTAAGCTACAGGTATGTATGCGGGGTATCAAGTACAGGCTCAGCCTCGCCATTAGCCGCGACATAGAAAGGCCGTGCGCATATTCGTGTCTGCTCGATTCGCTCCGGTCCATCGACGCTGTCTCGTCTTACTTACTTGGCAGTTCTTGGTTCTAGCTCTCCGTGGATGGAGTGTCTCGCCCGTAGCTTGTGCAGTTTAGGGCGTTGGGGCGGTTGGGACACACCAGGATTTTTGTGAGGCTGGTTGGTGTATGGAGCACAGTAGGTGGGGTTGGATAGTGGAGTCCAACTCCCTGCCCCCTGCCAAAGTGGCTCCCCCTGACAGCCTGTCACTAAC
This sequence comes from Pseudogymnoascus sp. VKM F-4281 (FW-2241), assembly GCA_000750745.1. Classification (NCBI taxonomy): domain Eukaryota; kingdom Fungi; phylum Ascomycota; class Leotiomycetes; order Thelebolales; family Thelebolaceae; genus Pseudogymnoascus; species Pseudogymnoascus sp. VKM F-4281 (FW-2241). The sequence goes on from JPJV01002089.1 coordinate 16,031, forward strand.
CAACATTTCTCTGCCTGCTTCCTAGCAGCCTTTAATAATACGCTATTGAAGCAGACATTGCTGTCCAATCGCTGAAATTGCATGAGGTCGAGAACATCCAACAGACGTCTTTCGTCAGTGATCCCGAAGTGAGGGGCTAGAGGATTGCACAACCCTAGGCTTATCTTTTAATTGTGGTGTCATATCGTATATTTCGCTTCGACAGATTGTTCTCAGCGCTGTGGGCTATTTGGATGCGGGTGTTGGGAGGTTTTGTCAGAACAGAAGGACGGCGGACAAACTGCATGAGAATTCTCAAACGCAGCCCAACGCTCAAATCTTTACGAATCGTCTTTCATATTTCGAACGGTTTAATGATAGTTATGCTTTCAGAATATCAACTTCCGTGACCTGCTCAATAGGATTGCAGAGCTATTCTATTAAATGGATAGGGTGATGACTCTCTTTTAGAGGCTAGCTACTTCCCACATCTCTCTCACAGCGCCCCAATATCTCTCCCCATCCTGCATCATATGTCCCACATGCCCACTCCTCACATAGCTTTCCTTTCTCACATTCCACCCCACCTTCGCTGCCTCAGCCGCATGCGCTTCCACATCCTCAGCCCCTACAATCTCATCAGACTGGCTATACACATACAGTCTCCCCATGCCCCTTCCGCCAAACAATTCGGGATCATTCAGGTTGCTCCGTAGCTTCTCCACCAGATTGTCATTGGTAGCTCTACTCACCGCCCACAACATGCCCGTGACGATGTAAATGATTATTTTCCCTATAGCTCTTGGTACGAACGCGGACGGCAGAATAGGCGAGAGCGAGGCGATTGTTCGCGTGAACGTTCCTAAGCCGGGCGACGAATCAAGTACCATTGCCATGATTGGAAGCGCGCGTCCTGTGTGCGCTTTGTAGGCGTGCGCGAGCTGGCAGGCGGTGTGGCCGCCAGCGTTGCTGAAGGCGTGTAGGAGAATGCCATTCGGTGTCTGCGACTGCGACTGCGACTGCGATTGTGAAGTCTCTGTGGTGTTTTGGAGGAGGACTGAAATGGCGGGGGCGAGATGCTGTTGCTGCGTACTGTACGGGCGGTAGACCATGTCTGGAGGTGAGGTGGTGATTATAAGAATTGGGATGGAGGGGAAAATGGTCTGGTAGTGGGTGGTGTATTTTGAGATATGCCGCGGGGAGGCGGACATCCAGGTTGTGAGGACGATGAGGGACGGGGAAGTAGATGGAGAGGTGATTGGAGACGCTGAGGACAAAGAGGCTGGCCCGTGGAGGAAGATGCCAGGCGCGAGACGGTTGAAATCTTTGAGGGGGTCTGTAGAGGACTGTTTTATAGATGACATCGTGATGCGGATAAGACGGTGAGGACTCCTTCGCGAGGGAGTGAAACTGAGAAACTCCGAATAGATGTGTTGATTCTGAGGGAAGGTTGTTTGCAGGTGAAGCGGTCCCGAAGAATAAATGCGTTGATGCTATGGTTATTCGAAAGAAAGAGTGTAACCCGTAAAGTTTGTGCCACAACATGAGTAACTAAATGCGTTACCTGCGTTGTTCGCAATTTATAAAGAAATGCGTTTCCATGGTTCAGTTGCATCAACTTTGTCATTGGGTCACATCACATAATGTTGGAATCTGTTGGGGTAAAAGGCCTATTCTGTCTGAAGGACCATTCGTTCACTAAAGTGGCACGGAAGCCTTAACTAGGTGTGCATACAGTTTGCACAGCTTCATCTCTTCCTACTGCACCACTTACTCTACAATGAATGCCCCTGAATACAAGGATGGGGTGGAAAGGGTCGATGGTGCCGCCCACTCGGCTAAACGTCAGTTTACATTCGATCACCACCCAGACCATTCTATGTGAAATAAATACATGGATCATCAGTTTGTATACCCTCAATTAGCATCAATTACAGCCATACAGCGTTCCCGAAGCTAGTGCTGATGAAAATAGAGGGATTTTATTGATCGCCATGCCAATTAACCCGGAGTGGGCGGCGGCCCGACCCATCCGCAGTTTCCGCCCCTGTACATCGATCGGGCCAAACCGAGCCGCCTCCGCTAGTAAGCCACACCAGATGAATAATCTATAAAAGTCTGCTTAGGCGCGAAATTATCTGATGATAGACGCCCCCGAGCATTGCTCTGAAGAAGCCAAAATGCAGACGAGACCTGTTCGTATGAAGATAACCGTGTCGCGAACGCTTACGCGTGGCTATAGGTCTCCGTGGACAGCAGCCTGCTGGCAAGTGATAGATGATGATTAGAGGACCACGAGCATGGGTGTGACGATGTACGGAAGGAATGGCAGGATATGCCGATACGGAACATGCTATATTGAATGAGCACATAGCCCCCAATGTACTTCCCACCACGCAAATATTCGTTGGATCAATTTTGTATGGGACGTGACAACTCGCGTCCTCCGACTGGAAGTGAAGTGACGACGCGGATCCAACAATTAATAGAAGCTGCCGTTCCATTGAACTAGAAGCGTGTTAGCAGCTTGGTCCGATAAATCCGATAAATCCAGGGGTTACCCTACAGTTTCCACGTACAAAGAGACAGATTGCCATGATTCTGGTAAAACAGGCATGTAGTCGGCTATTTCCGTCTGCATTCAATCCTCAGCTATTAAATGAGGCACGAGGTTTTACGCATGAGGTTTTACGCATAGACAGACATATGTTAAAGGCCATGGCGCAAACAAGTCAGGGAGGAAAAATACTCCGAGCTCTCGAACCAGCCATATTCCCATTATAGTTCCTGCTTCCTGATCTGATCGTCCCAATGCTCATAGGCTCGGGATATTGATTTGTCGAATTACAGCGACCATTGGGTAAAAACAGTTTCTTTGCTTTGCTACCTCATCATGAACGAGGAGAAATCAGTGACCGTCACAAGTCAAGGAAGGACGGTCCGGAAATGGACCGCAGCTGAAGATCGGATTCTGATGTCCCAGATATCGCAGCAATGTAAGTAGGATGCCCCTTCTTTATTACTTGCGTAGGAAACTACATGTTAATAGTCTTCGGCTTTCAGCTCAAAAGACGACTGCTGTGGATTGGCAAAAACTATCCGAGCATCTCCAGTTTCGGAGCAACAAAGATTGTCGCAAGCGCTGGACCAAAATTGGCGAGAAGAGAAATTGCGGGAACTGGGACGGTGATGAAGACGAAAAACTGCAAGCCGCCGTGGAGAAGCACGGATACAGGTTTGTGGCCTACTTTCTTTCTTACCTGTCTTGCACGTATTGAGCTTGACATTGATGATGAGGAACAGGTGGACTAAGGTTTCGCAGCTTGTAGGGTCGCGGAATGCTGATCGTGAGATATGCACTATATGACTGTTCGCACAGTTGCTAATGATTTGTAGAGTGCGCAAAGCATTGGAAGAGCTGCCAGGAACCGGGGATTGATCGAAGTGAATGGACTCCTCAAGATGTTTGTTTTTTCGATCTTCTATTCAGGCAGTTGACTTATTTATTTGATAGGATGAGCTGCTCCTGGGTGCTGTGCAGATTTGGGGACAGAATTGGAAAGAAATCGTCGATAGACACTTCCCAAAGCGCCCTACGATTCATCTCAGTAATCGGTAAGTAAAGAAACTTGATCGGGAGAAAACCCACAAATTTAAACTATTCCAGACACACCCTCCTCATTCGAAGACTGCGGAACAACTCTACAGCTTCGGATGGAAAGAGCGCGAAAGATGAGGGTAAACAAATGGAATTAACGACTGGCGAAGGGTACAGCGATGATTTTGACTGGTCGTGTGAGTTCCAGCTCTCTGACAGTCTGGATGGCCTGCAGAGCCGTGATCCAGCCCTTTTGACGGAGGATATTAACCTGTCTCTCCCAATTGAAGCTCCCGCATACGATGATATCTCTCCGTACACAATTTCATCTTGGGGGAGCACTCCAGAGCATAACAGCACGACCGACCTGCATTGCAGTATCAACCACTTAAATCTGCCTCAACAATCATTCCCCGGAGTGGAAACGCAACACCCATTTCAGCAAGGCCAGTCACATTCACCTACTCTAGTTTATCCTCAGTCGATTTACAACAACACAACTCAGCTATCTGAACTTTTTACATTAATATCATCCTCGACGGATACCTCAACGGAATCAGCTCCGGACCTCCAAGAACGAAGCACTATGACGTTTAAGTTGGAAAATCCTGACGCGGAGACTATAAGCTCCATTTTGAATATACTTGCCAAAGCGAAGGTCAAGACTATAATCACTATGGTGTAGAATATACCTGGTGTGTGGATTTCGCGGAAGCACTTCGCGAGTTTAGTTCGTGGCTGAGATCTGAAGCATGGCTGGGAAGGGACTTTCGAGTTGGAGAATCTGAACGGCGCTACAGAGGCACAAGATTATAGACAGTGTCGTAATATCTAAGCTAGCAATCTCACCCTCACTGTCAATTTTACCCACATCTCATTCTGTGGTGAGGACAGCAGTAGAGGTAGTCAGGGTGATCTCGATGGAGATGATCGGAGGTGATGTTTTCCTATGTTCAAACGGAGCCTTGTGACTGGTGTTGTTCTTCAGCTCGACCCCTTTTCTTTGATCTTGTAGACATTCTGTTGTCTATTCTCTGAGACAGGGACGTATCCGGGGTGATAACATTATGACTTGGTTGACTTCCCACATCCTGGTCAGAGAAATAATGGTTTTCCAATTCCTGCGAAAGGCTGGATTCCTTTGGCTCGAACAGCTGCGAGACTTCGAAATACATCATAGACGGTTTTAGTGAACTTGCATGAGTCCATCTCTCTTTGCCTTCGTCGCTCTCGAAATCAAATTTCTTGATAATGTGGCGTTGGAAGGTGGTTTTGCTTCCGTCGATTACAGCGTAGTGACCGTATATTCTCACTGAACTGTGATCATGCGAGATTGAAAATGCAAGTACCCGATGGAGTTCTTTTTTGCGCTTCATCAGCTTGAAAAGTTCAATGCATGTGCGGTCGATTTGTTATTTCTTTCTACTGATAAACATAACTAAGTCGTGCCGCGATAGAGTCATAGCCAATGCGCCAGCCAGAGTGGAGGATGAAGCCCTTAAGTGGGAAGATCTAGACTAGGAGTGTGCTAGTTTCTACCGAGTAGAGTTTGAAGGGAAGGGCCTTCAGTTGCCCTGGACAGAGAGGTGAATGACGAGGAAAGGTTACTGGGTATCATGACTGAAGATGAGACGAAATAGGGATGTTTGCCGACGAGTATATGTGGTTTGGAAAATGGACGCGTCGATCATAGGAGGAATTTTCTCGTCTTTACATTTTCTTATCTCAAAGATTTATTTGTATTGTCCAAATAGCTAAGCCCTTTGTCGCGGAAAACAACAGCGTCCTCCTTCTATTTTCCACCACCAGGGGAAAACAACCCTCCATAATCATCGAGAGCAACGACCGTGGTTTTCCAACATACTATAAATGTCACCGACGGCCTCAATCTACAGCCAAAGACCCGACTTCAAAGTGGATACCGAGACCCTGAAGACAGCATAAGCGACTTCACTTGTGAAATATTTCTTTCCTGCCAGTGTCGACCACTTTTGGCCTTAAAAGCAAGGACCAGAAACTTTCACTAGCTTTGCATGCAGAAGTCGTGACATGGAATCATCTCCATCCGAAGTCCAAACCTCAAGTCGGGTTCAAGTCGGGTTCCAGTACGCTTCACAAGACGTAACATCAATATGTAGGGTCATTTTTCAGCTGTCTACCGCTAGAGGTGTTCTCTCGCAATTGAAAGTTTTCATGGCATGGAATCATCTGTATCTCAAAGTCGGGTTCTAAACATACTCCGCAAGATGCAAGATCCTGCTTGGGGTCCGTTTCCTATCTCTCTACTGCTACACGCGTTCAGAGGATTCGACTTGAGACTGCCTTCCCAGGTTCTGCTTCAAATAAATGGCATATTAACCTGATCTGTTCTGTTTCCCCACTGCTCTCATTTGAACCTTATTGCACTGCCTTAGACTTTTCAGAGCACTTTTCCTCTTCCTAGTTGATTCTTAAACCACTCAACCTCTTCGATGGCCCGGATATCTCCAAATGGGGCTGAACCAGGCAGCCGTATAGCATCGAATAGGTCTCATCTTAATGGTGGACATGCTACAACAAATGGAATAAATGGAACCAACGGAACGAATGGAACCAACGGAATGAATGGAACCACTGGCCATCACGAAATCACTGCTCGTATTCCTGAGTTGGATGGCTCCGAACCGATAGCTATCATTGGCTTGGGTATGAGGCTTCCTGGCCGCATACATGATTCTCAGGCTTTTTGGGATCTTCTGATCAACAAGAAAGACGCACGATGTCGCGTTCCAGCCGATAGATACAACGTTGATGCCTTCTATGGTCGTGGCAAATTCGGACATGTGGGCATGGAATACGGCTATTTTCTGGATGACGTGGACCTTCGAGACCTCGATGTTTCATTCTTCTCTATGAGTAAGAGCGAGGTGGAAGTACTTGACCCTCAACAAAAGCAACTCCTCGAAGTGGTGCACGAGTGTCTTCAGAACGGTGGGCAGGTTGGTTATCGCGGCAAGAATATCGGTTGTTTTGTTGGCGTTTTCGGAGAAGACTGGCGAGATCTTGACAGTAAGGACTCGCAAAACGCTGGACTGTACCGCATCACAGGTTACGGTGATTTTGTGCTTGCAAATCGAGTATCTTATGAATTCGATTTCAAAGGGCCAAGGTTAGACATCCTAATGTCAAACTCAGCACCAACTAACAAGATACAGCACCACCACTCGAACTGCATGCTCTTCCTCCCTCACTGCTCTGCATGATGCATGTGCAGCTTTGCGAAGTGGAGAATGCACCTCAGCGATTGTTGCAGGTACAAATATCATACTATCACCAAGTATGACGATTGCAATGACAGAACAAGGAGTTTTGTCGCCAGATGCTTCGTGCAAGTCTTTTGATGCTGACGCCAACGGATATGCACGAGGGGAGGCCATATCAGTAATTCATGTCAAGACTCTCAACGATGCTTTGAGAGATGGGGATCCAATCCGAGCGGTTATAAGATCGACGTCAGTCAACTGCGACGGAAAAACTGCCGGCTTGTCATACCCGAGCTCGGAGAGCCACGAGGCGCTAATACGTAGAGCGTATCAAGTTGCTGGAATCACAGACTTCTCTCAGACAGCCTTTATCGAGTGCCACGGCACCGGAACACCTATTGGGGACCCACTAGAAGCAAAAGCTATTGGGAATGTGTTTGGAAAGGATGGAGTTTACATCGGATCTGTTAGTTTTCCATGTTATGTCCATCCAAAATCCCTCACTAATGAGCCACTCTCAGGTGAAACCCAACCTTGGCCATTCAGAAGGTGCTTCTGGTATAACGAGCATTATAAAAACAGTGCTTGCTCTCGAGCACCAAATTATTCCTCCAAATATCAAGTTCACTACGCCTAATCCAAAAAGTATATTCGAACAACCAGCAAGATAATCGTTGGGTCATTACTGATTTAATATTATAGTACCATTCGAAAAGGCCAACTTGTCTGTCCCAGTCGATGCCATTCCATGGCCTGAATCTGAGGTTGAGAGAGCCGGCGTAAATTCATTTGGAATCGGCGGTGCCAATGCCCATGTATGAATATTTCAGACTTCTCTAGATTGAGCTAATAGTCGCCACAGGTCGTGCTTGAATCTGCAAGATCAATGAAGATCGCATCAGCAGAAGCATCTACGAATTCCCTCACGAATGATTTGCCTCGACTGCTGCTCTTCTCTGCCAACCATACGGAGTCACTGCGCCGGTCAATTCAAGGATACCAAGACTATCTTGTTCTCCACCCACAAGCTCTGGACGATCTATCGTACACATTGAGTGCTAGAAGGGAGCATCTGACCCAGCGGACATTCTGCATCACATCTGGTGAAGAACCTCTAGTTTTTTCTCCATTCAGTAAAGCTGTTGCTGCCTCTCAGATTGTTTTTGTCTTTACAGGTCAGGGAGCACAGTGGGCCCAAATGGGCCTTGAATTGATCGCATCTTATCCGACCTTCCGGGACACGATACGCGAGCTTGATGGCTATCTGTCCGGCTTGCCTGAACCGCCTAAATGGACTATGGAAGGCAAGGAGAGTCTTCCCTCGCATATCAGCAGTGCTAATCTTATACAGAGGAGATTTCCAAGACGAAAGACCTCAGTCGTATTCACGAAGCAGAATTTTCTCAGCCGGCCTGTACTGCAATTCAAATAGCTCTGGTGAACCTACTCCAATCATGGGATATCGCACCCGCTGCAGTCACTGGCCATTCAGGCGGTGAAATAGCCGCTGCCTATAGTTGCGACGCAATCTCAGCTCGGGAGGCTATCATTACGGCGTTTTATCGTGGCCATGTGACCAAGTCCATTGCTAAAGTCAAACCTCAGCGGGGTTCGATGGCCGCAGTCGGTCTTGGACGCACTGAAGCAAGTTCGTTGCTTGTACCAGGTGTTGTAATTGCTTGCGAAAACAGCCCCAATAGCGTCACCCTTAGTGGAGACAAAGACGCCTTGGATGGAGTCGTTGATCGTCTCAAGTCAGACAGACCCGACATATTCGTGCGGACTTTGCATGTGGAACTTGCTTATCATTCATGTACGCATATCTCCACATCCTATCAACCTCTAGAATTGAACTGACAATAGTTAGATCATATGAAAGAGATCCAGAACGAGTATGAAGCAATAATTGAACCTTGGACAGAAAACCGTAGAAAGGCACTGAAGATCCCTTTCCACTCGACAGTAACAGGAAAGACAATTGTTGATTCCGCTTGCATTTCCGCAGATTATTGGCGTCAAAATCTCGTTTCGCCCGTTCTGTTCAACTCTGCAATCAACTCGATACTCCAGGCTTATTCAAAGAACATTGTTTTCCTGGAAATCGGTCCTCATTCAGCTCTGGCAGGACCTCTTCGACAGATTTTTAAGGCATCACACACAGCGCATACGTATGTCCCAACACTTATAAGGGGCCAAAATGCTGTCACATCGCTCTTAAACACTGCAGGTCAGCTCTTCATTAATTCTGTGCCCGTCAACTTTCAAGCTTTGACACCGGGCCGAAAAGTTTTGACTGATCTGCCAACCTATCCTTGGAACTACGAAGGCAAATACTGGTACGAGTCTCGTTTGTCCAGGGAATGGAGATTGCGCAAGTTCCCACATCATGATATTCTGGGCTCGCGTGTTATAGAGAGCAACGATTTCGAGCCCAGTTGGAGAAACATGCTCCGTCTTGATGAGGTTCCTTGGGTACGAGACCATGTTATTGGCTCGGACATTGTCTTCCCAGGTGCAGGCTATGTTGCTATGGCTGGAGAGGCAATCCGACAACTTACCGGATCCGCTGATTACACGGTAAGGCACGTGAACTTCAGTCAGGCACTGGTCCTCCACGAGTCCAAGACTACAGAGCTCATGACACACTTCCATCGGATACGCCTCACGGATAGTCTAGATTCTTCCTGGTATGGATTTTCAATCTTCTCACAAAGTGGAAATACCTGGATCAAGCACTGCTCCGGTGAAGCGCTTTCTGGCTGTCAAAAAGTTCAACCATCGGCAACAACTAGCAGTTTTTCTCGGGACGTAACGTCCAGCAGATGGTACAAGACCATGAAAAAATTTGGTCTCTATTACGGACCTCGATTTCAAGGACTATTCGGTATTACTGCCGATCCAAATTCGAACAAAGCCGAGGCGCAAATGGTGGACTTGGTAGAGGAACGCGAGTCGATTTATGCGCTACATCCCTGCACAATTGATTTGGCCTTTCAGTTGTTCAGTGTGGCCGCATTCAAGGGATGTTCTCGCTTTTTCAATAAACTCTCAATTCCTCGGTATATCGAGGAGCTTTACATCAGCCCTCCAACTTCCGCAATACGAGTTCTAGCCGAGAGTACCGCGACTCCCCGAGGCACTTTCCACGGAGATGCTCTAGGAGTGTCAGATGACAAAACTGTCTTCAACCTGAAAGGGCTCAAGCTATCTCCATTGAGCGACGACAATGGGAATTCTCGAGGTGATGATCCGCACGCAGGAGTGGAGCTTGTCTGGAGGCCTGATATCGAGTTTCTGGAACCGACAACTTTGGTACACTCCCTGAAAGATGTCACTGACTCTCACATGCTTGTTGAGAGGCTTGCACTCGTATGCATGATTGAGACGAGCCAATCTCTGGCGTCGCAAGATACCAGTACCGGCCACCTGGCTCTGTTCCGAGATTGGGTGCATGCACAAAAGGAAAAGGCCGCTAATGGCACATACCTCAATGTTGAAAATTCACAAGGTCTCGTTGAACTTAGCTCCAACGATCGACTTGAGCTTATAGATGCTTTGTATGACAAAGCTCTTCTGACCGAGGCAGCTTCAGTCGCCACTGCTGTGTACCGTATTTTCAAGTCTTCTACCGACATCTACAACGGCTCAATTGACCCACTTGAAGTCTTGCTAAAACATGAGATCCTAGCCAAAACTTATGATTTTGGACAGCTCTGGGATTGTAGAGAGTTTTTCACTTTGCTTTCACATAGTAAGCCCAACCTCAAGATCCTGGAGATTGGTGCTGGCACGGGAGGTACCACAGCATTGGTCCTCGACTACCTCGTGTCTCCCCAAGGCGAACGAATGTATTTCTCGTACAACTACACCGACATCTCTGCTGGATTTTTCGTCGCCGCCAAAGAGCGCTTTAAGAGCTACCAAGGAATTGAATACTCCGTCTTAGATATCTCGCAGGATCCATTGGAGCAGGGCTTCCAAGAGGGATCATACGATCTCATCATCGCATCAAATGTACCAAGATGTGCTAGTCTATTTTTTGTTCATCGCTGACAGCGATGATAGGTCCTCCATGCTACACCCAAGTTGCATGATACCCTCCAACATGTGCGCAAACTTTTGAACCCAAGTGGTCACTTGTTTCTGCAGGAACTGTGTCCGCGTAAGTCCGATTTAAAACTCCATTTTAAGGTATTGAAACTTACAATTTTAGAAACTCGATGGATTAACTATGTTATGGTATTTTGAGATGTCTTTTCAAGTAACGTACCCCACGGGCCAGCGGTCCACACGGGTCAGCGGTCCACTTCCCACCCAGA
>JPJV01002091.1:0-15686 GCA_000750745.1 Pseudogymnoascus sp. VKM F-4281 (FW-2241)
GCGGTGTTGGGGTCGGTGGGGGCATGCGCGAGGGGGACTGCATGCGATGGGGCGCCAGAAGGTTGGGGATTACGGCATGTGCTGCCGCATTGCAGTTCTAGGTGTTCCTGGGAGGATGATAGAGAATGTGTTTTCAAGGTGTTGGTTGTTGATATTTGTGCGGACTGCTCTCAGTCTGTTCCAGACCGTTGACACAGTGATTTCCTATGGGGTCGGAATCGTGAAATGTGATGCGTAAATTTCACGAGGATCAAATAAACCATGGAATCGCGGCCATGTGTGTCAGTTGCATTTTCGTTTGAGCATTGGGAATTGAGTGAACAGAGGGTTGTACACGCGCCGATCCGCATTGCGCGGCAGCCAGTCATGCCGCAGCGCGCCAGTCACATCTGTGGAGAATGCCATGTCATATCATCCTCCTAAGCGCTCGCAATTGTACCCCTGTCAAGTCAAACAGAGAGGGTCGATGAGCTGTATATCACAGTGTATTTTAGTTGCTATCAGCGTTTGTACCTAGACATAAATCGGCTGAATTTAATACATTACAGTAGCCAACTCCGATGAAAACCTAGGGTTTGTGCTATAGCCGTATAGGTCTCGTTTTCCTCCCTAAGATTCCGAGTTGCGGACCTCTGTGTAACCAGCCCGCTGTCCGTTGGTATTGCACTACTTGCCAACCACCCAACTGACCTGAACGGTAAATAAGCGAGGTAGTGTGCGGCGGTTAGGCATCCTCTTAACTTGCCCAACACCTACTCGAGTACAACTGCTCACCACCCCCTCTCTGTGTCGCGCGCCCTCTCTGTCGCGCCCGTGTTGTCCCCGTCCGCTTCGCCCATCCTACTATACTCTTATTGGTTTGACTTGCCCTTGCTTTTAACGACTTTATATGATCTATACAAAATATACAAACACGCAGGGAGATGTGCCTTTGTCCTTCTAAACCTTCCTAGATCAGTCTGAAACGAGCCAACAACGATGCGGATCGCTTGTCTACAGTTTGCGCCTCAGCTTGGAGATGTCGACCAAAACCTCAATCGAGCAGATGCTGTCTTAAGCAAGGCGAACCCAAAGAATATTGACCTTCTCGTGTTGCCAGAGTTGGCGTTCTCCGGTTAGTTAACGCTCTCTTTTATGTTCAGCCTTGCGAAATTAAGCCTATTTAATTATATACTAACTATAGGCTACAACTTTAAGTCATTAGAAGACATAGCTCCCTATCTTGAACCGACAGCAGCTGGCATTAGTTCTTTATGGGCAAGGACAACAGCTTTAAAATACGACTGTGTGGTGACTGTTGGATACCCAGAGAAGGTGGACATAACCCCAAAATGGCCGGCGTAAGCTATTCTACTATTCGAGGGAAATGGCAACAAATTAACTAACTGCCACTTAGCTCTCCAGAATATTACAGCTCGGCAATTACAGTAAACAAGGAAGGGGAAACAATCGCAAACTATAGGAAGTCATTCCTTTATCATACTGATGAGACTTGGGCGTTAGAAGGTCCAGATGGCTTTTACGATGGCGTTATTGAAGGGCTTGGGAACGTCGCTATGGGGATATGTAAGTGGCCAACCAAATCATTTGAACGTGAGTTCTACGAAACTATTTATGAATATCCGTGCTGACTATGTTTCAATTAGGCATGGATCTGAAGTAAGTTGAGAAGTTAAAACATATTAATTACACTAACACATTTACAGTCCTTATAAATTTGAAGCACCATGGAGTGCTTGGGAATTTGCGTATCACATTTTACACCGGCAAGCTAATATTGCTATTATCGCCATGGCCTAGGTGACACGAGAGGATGCGAGATCATACAGCAGAACCCCGAAAGAGCCGGACATGGAAACGCTTGCATACTGGGTGGCGAGACTAGAGCCATTAATCCGATGCGAGGATGATGGCGAGATTATCATAGTGCTAGCAAATCGCACTGGGGTTGAAGGCGATGCTGTATACTCTGGAACTAGTGCCGTTCTTGGAATCCAAAACGGCGAGGTGAAACTATATGGTGTCCTTGGCCGTGGAGAACGTGAGCTTCTTGTGGTCGATACTTCTAAGAGGCCGCAAGCGAAGCTTGTGAGCGATCCCTCTATACCAGCGCGTACCAGGGGATTGGTTGGGATGTCGGGTGAAGGGACCCGTACACTTGGTGGGCAACAGAACGAGTCCTGCGACCCACGTAAGTCCAAAAGCATCCAGGGCTCCATTGCTACACTGATAGAGCCTGAGGATATTCAGCCCAGCATTGACGAGATTCTCGCTGGTGGTATTTCGATGTCACCGGTCGAACCTCTCTCTCACGTTTTTTTCGGCTCCAACCCAACGAAACCAGAAGACAGACACACATTGAAATCGATAACAGTAGAAAATGTGTCAGACGAGCCACAGGCCCTGAAATCGAGTAAAGATGAGACCTATCAGGCCCTCAAGTCCGCTGTGAACGGTATAAACCGCAAAGATAACTCGACACCTTCTCCTGAAGCTGGTGGCTTTGACAGGCCATCGAGCCCGAAATCACGCAATGCGAGCAGAACACGTCAGGCGGTGCATCAAGAGCAAGCGCTATACACACATGATCTTGCTGGCGTGGAACTACAAACGAAACGTGCGACCAGCAGGAACGGGATGGGAAGCGCCGAGACACTCAGAGGGCCTGTCCAAGGGCAGGTACTCAATTCTTCGAGTCTCACTATGGATATAATTTTAGGTGGTGACCATGAAGGCACGGATAGTTTGATGCCAATCGCTGCATCCGAGATGACCCTACGGCCGAAGAGTACTGGATGGTGATATTGGTTATTTGGAAGACAGGGCGGGCATGGTTTGCATCTGATATCAACTTTTTACGTGACGGTTCTCTAGCGATGGATTTGGAGCATGGAGTATTTGTTTGGTGGTGAATAGCTGTGTTCATGGATATATTCTTTGATCTCATAAAGATGGGGCAAGAGACACAGGGAATTTATCGCTATAAGAAGGATACCTTAAGAGATGATTTTCGAACAATACTTATTTCAGAGGCATTGTCTTGTGATGGACAGTGGGACGATGATTTTCAAACAATACTTATACCAAAAGCATTGTCTTGTGATGGACAGTGGGACGTATAAATAGTGGAACGAGGTCGCTCCCTGGCTTTGGGGTATCTTCTAGCGGTTTAGGAATCAAGCATCATCACTTTCATCCCCCTCTTTTGTTTTGAACAATCTCACTTATGCATGTCACGAAGCATATTTCAGAGTATGAAGTACCGGGCTCTTATTCCTTTATGGTATGGCTCAGTCATTTCGTCCCATGCAATGCAAATGGCCCCAGACCTACCACAGACCCCAAGCAAAACCAAAGTATAACCGAGTCGACGACGCGATGTAACTAAATAAACGTCTCGTAGGCCCTAGTGAAAGTTAGATATTTGAAGTACAAACAAGTTCCAAAAGAAATTGACATACACTGGGACGATCGTTTCTGGGATGTTGTCCTTGCATGAAATCGTCCTTGCCTCACGGGGCATCGCCGGCTGCCTCTTCAAGTGGACGTGGGTGCCATCGACCTTTGACTTCTTCTTGAGCTCGGCGTTGGCCTTGACGCGGCGGACGAACTCTTCTCTTGAACGGGAAAGAGACACATGCTCGATGCGCAGGTTAACGCGCTTCTCGATATAGCGGTGCTTGACCTTCTTGTAGATGATAACTCCGACGGCGCTCTTGGTAACGTTGTACACAACACCGGTCTTTCCGTGGTAAACCTTGTGTGGCATACTAACTGAGAGTTAGAAAACAAATTCTCGCCTTCTACGACTCCTTCGGCCCATAGTGTTCGCCTGGATGCCAATGCCACTCACCCCTTTTGAACAGCACCGTTGGCCTTGATATCCACGATGTCTCCGACTTTGTACTGTCTCAAGTATGTGGACAGCTTGATCATTCCCTGGTCCAAACATTAGTATCGCATCGCTCTAGATTTCTTGAGCTGTTGAATCGCACCTTCTTCTTGAAATCGCGGCTGAACGCATATCGCGTGCCAGCTCTAAGACCAGCTGGATGACCCATTTTGACGGCGTTACTGAAGGGGTTGTCGTGGGTTTGGTCGGAATTGTCGCTGTCGCTGGAACCGTTGGTGATGCTGTTTCTCGAATTCACAAGACTCTTTGGGTGGGCGAAAACCCTGGGTCTTAACCCGAATGGGTTAGGGCCACTAAAGTCGCACACTCAATTAAGCGAGGATCCACCAATTTCTATCAACGTTCAACAATCCCAGAGCGAACGTGAATTGAGAGTGTCAACCAACTTTTCTTCGACAAACAGCAAAAATGGCGCCGTAAGTTCTCTTGCTTCCCTCAATCATTTGCGAATTACCATCAAGATCTGAAGCTGACATGGAATAATAGACGCTCGTACTCGAAGACCTACAAGGTCCCAAGGCGTCCTTTCGAGTCTGCTCGTCTGTATGTACACTCCGGCCACTGAACACGAGCGTGCTCTGTTCATGTCGTTTGTCAATCGACTGACCCCGTTTCAGTGACTCCGAATTGAAGACCGTTGGAGAGTATGGTCTGCGCAACAAGCGCGAGGTGTGGCGCGTGCTGCTCACCCTCTCGAAGATCCGTCGTGCTGCCCGGTTCGTGACTATTACCCACAACAATTATACTGGAAACTAATCCATGGCGACAGTCAACTTTTGACCCTGGACGAGAAGGACCCTAAGCGCCTTTTCGAGGGTAACGCTCTTATCCGCCGTCTCGTTCGCGTCGGTGTCCTCGACGAGTCTCGCATGAAGCTCGATTACGTTTTGGCCCTTAAGGTCGAGGATTTCTTGGAGCGCCGTCTTCAGACTTGCGTCTACAAGCTTGGTCTTGCCAAGTCCATTCACCACGCTCGTGTTCTCATCCGCCAAAGACACATCCGTGTCGGCAAGCAAATCGTCAATGTTCCATCGTTCGTTGTCCGCCTCGACTCCCAGAAGCACATCGATTTCGCTTTGAACTCTCCATTCGGCGGTGGCCGCCCTGGCCGTGTCCGTCGCAAGAAGGCGAAGGCTGCGGAGGAGAAGAACGGTGGTGATGATGCCGAGGAGGATGAGGAGTAAATTCCTACTCGTGCTATATGTGGGTTTTAGCCATTGCGGGGAACTTTAGGCACTGCTCATCTGGAATCGACTGTAATATCAGTTCGAGGAGTTAGCAAAATATCCAACGAAGGCTTCATAAAATCTCTCATTTTCCACCGTCGATTAGAGTTCATATTGAAAGTGAATCACCATACAGCGCCAGTAGATAGCCTGGCAGCCTATATCAATGGGATGGCCATGTTGGTTTTTACGAGGGGATTGTTCTCACGTAAACTTTCAGGTTCCTTACTGCCTTTACACGCAGCCAATATTTGTCTGCTGCCATCATACATTCTCTTTATATTAATCGTAACCACCTACTCCTGCAACACCCCTTCTAATTAATACCACTGATTGCAGTGATTTTCCTGTCTAACAAATAGTGGTCCGATTCGCCAAAGAGCAAAACTGAATAAATTAGCATGGATTGTGTTTCGATTTGCAGGTGTATTTTGTTCTTGAGGGGCTTCATAGACTCCGAATAGCTCAGTTCACTATGGCATAATGCGCTACGAGACGGCCCCCGCTAAATATATTATTAACAATTCATGACAATATTTGATTTACAAAAGCTGATCCTTGCCTAGGAGGTGAGCCATGGGGTCATTTGGAGCTGCCCGTTTCCGCCGATACTGGTCCATATCCTCTTCTGTCACATCGCCTTTCATCTCCTCCAAGGTGCGCTTCTTCGCAGCATCTTGGCTTGCTGAGTCTTTGGCGGGTGATACGTCCGCTTCCAGCTCATCGCGTTCCGGCCAGCTGGTTATTCTTTGCGGCGCATCTTCTCTTTCAAGAGCACCACCAGTACGAAGGTGGTCTGCTTCGTGGAACGCCGCCTTCCCTGCCTCGCCAGTGCAGTAGCTATTCTTAACTATTGAATGACAGCAGGCATAGCCCCATTTGAAATTTGACCACCAGCTACCCCACACAGCAGCATGGTTATTAACCAAAGCATCTTCCGTATACTTTGATTTTGCCACTGCTTTCGGTGCCCCTTTAAGTGCGCCAGTTTCGTCGTACTCAACAAATCTTTCAGACTCGATAATAGCAGTGTCGCGAAGGCTTTGGGGTACAGTGCTTCCTGAAGCGCCATACTTCTCCTCCAGCATCTTTTTTTGCAGTAATCGCTTCTTCTCAACCTCTTCACGCTCCTTTCTCCTATAATATTCGCCAGAGGTGGGGTTTGCTTGGAGATGTTGTTTTGTATCGCCAGCCTTTTCTTGAGACTCCCATGCATATTTCTGTGCCTTCTCAAACTCCGCAGCGTCGCCAGATGATCTCATGAACCCTTCCTCCGCCACCAGAGCAGCTGCAGTATCTGCTGTTGCTCCACTATCCACCATGGACCTTGTCTTGGGGTCATATTTTGCAGAGTCTAAATCGAGGTTCAGTAGATACTTTGCGGTATCCTCTCGAATGCGTAACTGCCTTGTTGACGTGCTTTGCTGCCTTCCCATATCGGATTCTTCTGCGTACTTTGCGCCATCATCAGCCCCAGCTTCCCCTTCGTCTGCTGCTTCATTTGCCGCGGATTTCGTCCTCAACTCTTCCAACTGAGCATATTCCTCAACAACCGTCTTATACTCCTTCGAGTCATATCCATTCCAACGATCTCGCTTTGCATCCCAACCGAGGTTGACGTCTTGTATAACTTCATCGGCTTGGATGTCGAGTCCTGTCCACTTTGCGCCTTTCGCCCTTGGGCGGCTAAGGCACTCCTTCGTCTTATGTGTTATAGACCCGCAGTTCTCGCATGCGCCCTTTCTAAACTTTGTCGCCGCAGGGCCCAACTTCTTGCCTCTATCATACCACTTTGATTGGTCGGATTGCGCCTTCTGTAGCCGCTGATGTTCGAGATAATCGTTCTGGTCATCTTCCCCAATATAGAATGGCTTTTTGGAGATAAAGGAAGGGATATATTCGTTGGCTTCTTTTGAAGCAGCGGATGGCGCCGGAGGCTTCAGTGGCTGAGTTCCAGCAGGTGGCATTTTAAATAGATAAACCTGAGTTTGGGTTCAAACCGCCTTGCCTTGTATTTGCCCCCTCGAGTGTCATACACTCGACCATATATATTATGTTACTTATCTGCACGTGACTTCGAGTTTGAATAGATAAGGACGAACGCGTCGCGCCACACAAGCATATTCGACACCACAGAGCCCAGTTCAACTATGGACTGATGACTTGATAACCTCGTCACGAGGTTCTCGGAATGGATCTGTTCAGGCTGCGGCTGAACTGTATTGACCATTACCAAGCGTTTCCAACTCGATTTGATCCCCAACTCCGTCGTGATGTGGCGCCTTCTGAGGTAAAGAATGAACCGAAAGTGCCTATCATCAGAGTCTTTGGGACTACTGAAACGGGCCAAAACGTTTGTGCTCATATACATGGCGCATTCCCATATCTTTATATCGACTATAATGGTCACGCCACGTCTGAAGAAGAAAGTAAGTTTTCGGTCGCCCTGGAGAAGCTAGGATGAAGTCTCATTGTGATATTAGTCGGTGCCTACATCCATAGGCTCCACCTTTCAATTGACCACGCACTTGCTGTGAGTTATCGCCGAGGCGCGTATGACCGCAGAACAAAGTTTATTGCTCGTATAACGCTGGTGAAAGGGGTTCCCTTTTATGGTTATCATGTCGGGTATCAATATTACCTCAAAATTTATGCCTTGGACCCAGTGGTTATGACTCGTCTTGCCGACCTTCTCAGACAAGGTGCCATCATGAAAAGAATGTTCCAACCCTATGAAGCGCATTTACAATTTATTATGCAATGGATGACCGACTACAACCTGTACGGTTGCGGCTATATCGACAACCGGCGCGTCTACTTCAGAGGGCCAGTTCCAAAGTATGAGGAGCTGGGCATGCTATCACACCTCTGGCACGATCGTTCTATTCCTGCTGAGTTTGTCATAGACGAAGCCAAGCTCCCCAGGATAAGCCACTGCTCTCTTGAGGTGGATATCATGGTCCAAGATATTCTTAATAGGCAGGAAATTGCCCAAAGATCGCTGCATCATGATTTTATTGAGCGGTCAAACCCGCTTCCACCAGATCAAAAGCTGGTCCACAGCATGTCTGAATTATGGAGAGATGAAACCAAGCGTCGAAAAGCCAAAATGAAACATGTGGAACCTGGAAGCAACACATTCCCCCCCGAGGTTCTAATTTCAATGTCTGCTGGTCACCGATGCTCTCAGAAAGGGCGGTGGGTGCACGAGGAAGAGTACATGGAGCTGGTACATAATAGGATACGAGAAGAGCAAGCCAAGAGCGATGGATCCAATGTATCGTTCGACACATATATCAAGTCGAGGCCAGGCGAGGATAATATTAATACTACTTTCCAATCTGTGGAAGACCTCTACCCGGAAAATCTTGGCCTAATTCTTGGCCTGAAGCCCGACGAAATTTCAATTGATCAAAAAGGAGGGTTTATAGCTGAGAATATAGAAGTCGACGAGAACCGCATCTTCAACATCTCCGATGAGAATGAGTTCTCGTATGATTCAGATGACGACTTCCTACGTGACATCGAACAATCGCAGGAGAAAAGGGACATGTCGCCCATCATGGTGACTAGCACTATCAAAGCCGAGAATACAGTTGACCCCGACTCTGTACAACTGAACAAGGCGCCAAGTGTGCACGTAGCTGTGAATCCATGTTCTCCCATAGCACTGGGCGACGAAGAACACCATACAAAGACACGAACATATGAACCTAGAGTGGAGGGACTGCGTACTGCTGCTACAGAGGTTGCTTCCTCAGACGCTATGACCGAAGGGCTGCTCCCACATATAAAGATGGCAACGTCAGTAGGGGGAATCGAGCCAACAAGTCTTAAGCGATCATTATCTCCAATTCCTTCTGATGAAGATTACAACAAACGTTGTAAATTTGTCTTTCCTACTGCGCCAGTTACCCCGACTTCCTCGGCCATTGAATCGCGGCCCATAGTTAATCACCAGACATTTCCAGGATATGAAAGCACGATAGAAAACGAGAACTGCAATGGCAGAAAAATGCACAGCATGCTTTCAAAAAGAGACCAGCATAAGATACCGATATTGCCGACTGTTAATGGGCTATCTCATAATCTGAACCCGGGCAAAAAAACGGCTTTCCGCAATGCGAACAGTGATGAACTAGTCCCCGGGCCTGTTTGGAATCTAGGGCCCACAGATCCACAAGAAACAGGCCCGACGTTTAGACTTTCACAGTGCAGTTATTCTCAAGATCAAGGAGAAACCGCATCAAACGAAAACAAAAATCTGTTCGCTACATCCCTTTCGATACAGACCCAGCTCGAATCAGAAGCACATAGCATTGCATCTCCGAATGAGCAACTTAAACTAGTCTCAAGTATAATTTACGACTTAAGGGGCAAAAACTGGGTCGCTCGAAGTAAACCTATCGCTGCTTTCGCCAAATCACCGCCTCTGAAAGAGAATGTCATCCCTGGCCTCGATCCACCTGTCATATATCAAGGTCCTTACTACGGTAATGAACTAGATGTGCCTGAGCGACCTACAGAATGGGCGGGAAAGGAGTTTAAGCTTGAGAGCTTGACTGTCCCGTTTCTTCCAGATTTTGATGAAACAGGTAGCTCGGCTGCTAGTTTGGGGGGAAAGCTTGCGGTTATGTATAACAAACTAAATGAAAAGCATATACATGAACGTCGACAGCAACGGTGCAGATTGCGAGTTTGGGAAATTGGAAAGCCACCCCCAGCATTTAACGATGTAGCCGACTGGGAACGTAAGGAGATTTTGGCAGAAACAAAGTCAGGTGCCCTGAAGAGGAAGGGACAAACTGGCCTGCAACCAGACAACAGTGTCCACTCACAAATTGAAGGTCCAACACAGACGAATAAACACGGTTTCAGGTATACCCAGCCACAAAAAGTATCAACGTTGCACAACAATGCACATTATATGAGTGTGATGAGCCTTGAAGTTCATATCAATACTCGAGGCAGTTTAGCCCCAAACCCACAGGAAGATGAAATACAGTGCGCGTTTTGGAGTCTTCAGTTGGGGGAGGACCATCCTGATGACCCCGAAACTGGTGGAGTTGGCCATGCAGGGATCGTTGCTTTGTCAGAGGATGGCCGGATGGCGAAGGACATAGCCAAACAAACTTCAATCCAAGTCTTCGAAGAATCCTCAGAGCTTGACCTCCTCATTCGAATCGTCGAGATTGTAAGAACATATGACCCAGATATTCTAACGGGCTATGAGGTTCACAATTGCTCATGGGGCTACTTGATTGAACGGGCAAAGTTGAAGTATGAGTATGATCTCTGTGGGGAGCTCTCCCGCATGCGCACACACTCTCGTGGGCATTCTGAAAGAGACAGTGATAAATGGGGATTTAGACACACCTCAGCGATCCTAGTCACTGGACGTCACATGATAAATATATGGCGAGCTATGCGGAACGAACTCAACCTGCTGCAATATACTATGGAGAATGTGGTATTCCATCTGCTACATCGCCGAATTCCTCACTATGCCTGGCGAGATTTAACTATATGGTATAACAGTGGAAGATTCGCAGACCTAGCAAAAGTCATTGATTATTATTTGTGTCGGGTGCAGCTTAACCTCGCAATATTGGACCAGAATGAGCTTATTACAAGAACAAGTGAGCAGGCACGTTTGTTGGGCGTGGACTTTTTTTCTGTTCTTTCGAGAGGCTCGCAATTCAAGGTGGAATCTCTCATGTTCCGAATTGCCAAACCAGAAAATTTCGTATTGGTGTCCCCCAGCCGAAAACAAGTTGGCGCACAAAATGCATTGGAGTGTCTTCCACTGGTTATGGAACCTCAGAGCGCCTTTTATACCAGCCCATTGCTTGTATTGGACTTTCAGAGCTTGTATCCAAGTGTGATGATCGCATACAATTATTGCTACTCGACATTCCTAGGGCGAATTGTGAACTGGCGTGGCGGGACTGGTAAAATGGGCTTCATCGAATATAAACGACAGGATCGGTTGCTGGAGCTGCTGAAGGATTTCATTAACATCTCTCCAAATGGAATGATGTACACAAAACCCGAGATTCGAAAATCCCTGCTCGCAAAAATGCTGGGAGAAATCCTCGAGACGCGAGTGATGGTAAAAAGTGGGATGAAATTTGACGTACACGACAAAACTACTCAAAAACTTTTAAATAATAGGCAACTTGCGCTGAAATTAATAGCCAACGTTACTTACGGCTACACATCGGCATCCTTTTCTGGCCGTATGCCGTGCGTGGAAATTGCAGATAGTATTGTCCAGACTGCACGCGAGACGCTGGAGAAGGCGATTGCTCTCGTGCATTCGGTCAAGCGCTGGGGCGCAGAAGTTGTTTATGGAGATACAGATAGCATCTTCATCTATCTCAAAGGAAGAACCAAGGACCAAGCATTTGACATTGGGAATGAGATCGCGGAAAGGGTTACAAATATGAACCCTCGACCAGTGAAGCTAAAATTTGAGAAGGTATATCTTCCATGTGTGCTTCTTGCAAAGAAGCGGTACGTCGGCTTCCAATATGAGAAAAGGGACCAAAAGGAACCCAAGTTTGACGCCAAAGGAATAGAAACGGTTAGACGTGATGGCACTCCAGCTGAACAAAAAATCGAGGAGACAGCGTTGAAGATTCTTTTCAGGTCTGCAGATCTTAGTCAAGTTAAAGACTACTTCCAAGCACAGTGCGAGAAGATAATGACAGGCTCGGTGTCAATCCAGGATTTTTGCTTCGCGAAAGAAGTGAGGCTTGGAACTTACAGCGATAAAGGGCCTCCACCGCCTGGTGCGCTCATCAGTATAAAGCGCATGTTGGACGACCACAGAGTTGAGCCCCAACACGGTGAGCGAGTTCCATACGTAGTCATTACTGGAGCGCCGGGCGCAAGACTAATTGATCGATGCGTTGCTCCTGAGACGTTGCTCCAGAGCGATTGCAACGAGCTTGACTCCGAGTATTACATATCAAAAAACTTAATTCCTCCATTGGAACGAATATTCAACCTTGTGGGTGCGAACGTTCGCAGTTGGTACGACGAAATGCCCAAGATTCAACGGGTTCGGCGCCTAGACGTCGATCCGCAACTTACAGGCCAGCCGGCAGATTTGCCTTTCAACAAAAAGACATTAGAATCATACATGAAGTCATCGTCGTGTCTCGTTTGTCAGGACAAGTTGGAATCCGATGCTGCTATCTGCCCAACATGCCTTGGAAACCGCCCATCATCTATGTTAGCTTTGCGTACCAGGCTATCCGCTATGGAAAAGAAGTATCAGGCATTGGAAAATGTCTGCCGAAGCTGCTCCAATATACCCTGGACTGATGAAGTTAAGTGCGATAGCAAAGATTGTCCGGTGTTTTATTCGCGTGTGAAAGAAAAGGCAAGGCTTACAACAGAGCGAAAAGTCGCCGGGCGTCTGACGGAGAGATTGCAAGGAGATAGTGGCGGCCATGAAGATCTGGAATGGTAATTGAATATACCCATGGAAGGCCCTCTAGCCAAATGTATACCTTTACAAACTATCTCTCCATAGAAAATCCCGCCAATATTTGCGAGACTTCAGGGTATTGTGCAGTTATGTCCAGCCGTAATATAAGTGGCGGATCTTTCAAGAAAAACTATATAATCGGGGATACTTCTTTTGACTTAATACACACAATCTCTAATTTGGTGCACTTTTATTTTTTACCTTTGAGAAAGTTCTTTGAGGCTGATGAACTGGCTCAGAGGCTTACCCCGCTACCCGCTACCCGCGTACCGCTCGCTTTTATGTTCGCTAAACTTTATTGGTCAGTGTCAACCACCCACCTTGCACCCACCTCAACTTCAGATGCCACCTTGCTGGCTGAGGAGGATTTTCCCACCCGACGTGCGTCATCGCCAACCCCACGTAACTTCTATCTGGGCTGTGCATGTGGCCAGAGACGTCTATTGTTAGACCATGATGGGAGAGGTCACATATTTCCTTTTTGTCTACGTTCTTGGTGGCCTTACCTTTCTCCCACTCCTCGTTGCGGTGCTCATCATACACGCTTACGTGACATTCCCCATCCACGAGACCCCAACAGAGGTGCCAGGAGCTCCGGGAAGCAATGGTCTTTTGCGGGATGGCGACCGAGCGGATGCTGTTAGATCAGCTTCCAAAGATTTGGATGAGAAGTTTCAGTCTCGTAGCTCTCAAGAATCTGACGTCGCCGCTGGGTATTTCGCCGTTTGCCGCGAATATGTCCCTGGGGGGATTAACGGCAAACCACCGGAGAGGACAACTCCCACAGGCTCTACAGTTGTCACGTCGCCCAGCCCAAGTGTATACCAAAGTATGTACCGCAGCATATTCGACCGAAGAAAGGACACAAATCCGTTGGATATCAAGGGCGTCCAGAAGCCAACTAGTAAAGGTGGAAATGTATTTTATGTTGTATTGAGGTATGGTTATAAACTGGAATAGCAATATGCTATTGTTTTATTTGTACAGTAGCTAATAATTTGCTAGACATCAACATATCCTACTCTTCGACACCGAGGAGCAACTCGAAGTTCGATATGTGCTGTCTCTGGCACACCACGATGTCAGTATATATGGCGGAGGTGAAGAGATACCGGATGGTGAGCTTTTTATCAAGCGCAATGCCATATGCTTGACTCGGAGAGCTGATGTCGGGGAAATGACGCCCGACGGAATACCTTCGAAACCTTTCTATCTATTTACCGATAGCCTTTCTGAGAAGGAAGACTTCTATTTCGCATTGCTGAAAAATATGCAAAGGCGACCTGAAGATTCAAGCAATGTCCCAAAGCCTCTACAGTTCGAAGTCAAGCACATTATTGAATTGGTCCAACGACTACATTCATCAGAGGAGAATATGCAGATACGCTGGTTCAACGCTATTCTCGGACGAATATTCCTCAGCATTTACAAAACGCCGGATGTTGAGGCCTTTATTAGAGCCAAGATCACCAAAAAGATATCGAGAGTTAAAAAGCCTGCGTTTCTGTCCAAGATTGTTCTTAGAAACGTAGATATGGGCGAGGGGGCCCCATACATCACCAATCCGCGTTTAAAAGATCTTACGGTCGACGGCGATTGTACGATTGAAGGCGACATGCTTTACACAGGAAACTTCCGCGTTGAAATAGCCGCAACTGCAAGGATAGAACTCGGTTCAAGGTTCAAAGCCAGAGAGGTAGACTTAGTTTTGGCAGTTACTATTCGGCGGGTTGAGGGGCACATGCTTCTTAGAATTAAGCCGCCACCGAGCAACCGTCTTTGGATGACATTTGAGACCGCTCCACGAATAGACATGTCTATCGAGCCAATTGTTAGCTCCCGACAAATTACCTACACTCTGATTCTTCGCCAGATAGAGAACAGAATCAAGGAGGTAGTTGCTGAGTCTATTGTTATGCCATTTTGGGACGACCTTGCGTTTTTCAATACGGATGGGAAGAAGTGGCGGGGCGGTATCTGGACAGACAGCGAACTTTCCCGACCATCACAAACCCCTGAGACAATAATTGCCGAGGATGGAGATGTAGATGAGCTGGAGAAAGTAGAAAATCAGACTTCTCCTTCGCCTCTTCCGCCGATTGGAAAGAGCATGAGTACCCCTGCTCTGGAATCCAACCCACCTGTGGAGTCTTTCGCTCGGAAAACCGCAAAGTCAGTCTTCAACCTAGCACCATCGAAAAATAATGAATCATCTACTAGTATCGAAACAAAGTCATCACTGGCTTCCAATAAACCAAAGTCAATCAGAAAGCACTCATTCGCGAGCGCTGTTGTAAGCACTGATAATACAAACATCGATGCGCTCAAGCTCGAAAGCTCCTCAGACTATGGTTCAGCGGCTTCTACCATGGCTGCTATATCCGCAAAGTCACCTCCGTCTTCAGCAACGGCTAGCCCTATAGGGTCTCCGTCTAAGCCTGCCAGTATATTGCAAACCAAGTCTGGAAGTATGTCATCGTTTTCTTCGGGAGAAGCAGATAATGTCGAACGTGCCGAACTCGACTCAACTACTTGCGATGAATCAAGAATAGCAGATGGAGAGGGCCCCAAACTAAATCGGCATAAAAGCGACAAATCATTTATAGACAGCCCTAGCAGCCTTTCTGGTAGTCCACACGCTGAGGCCGTACGCCCTTCTCACCTGGCCCTCATAGGCCAAGACGAAAATGGTTCGCCGAACGGACTGGATGATCCGGAAGCAGGAGATAGTGTTGGCAGAGAATCAACCCCAAGACGGAATACTCTTAGCGCAGTTGCCAATGCAGCTGAAAATGCTCGAAAATGGGGGCTAAACGCGCTACAAAGAAGCCGTGACCAAACGAAACTCTCCATGGCTTCTGAACTTGGAAGTGAAACACCCGATTTGACGCAGCCAATGGGCCGCGGGAAACCATTACCGCCTCCTGGCACACCTTTACCTCCACCAGACAGAAAGACCAAAACTGCACCTATTCCAGTTCCAAAGCGCAGACCACTTCCTCCTCCCCATCTGGGCCGACAACCGTCCGAAGTCACGGCTCGAAGCTCC
>JPJV01002092.1:0-30302 GCA_000750745.1 Pseudogymnoascus sp. VKM F-4281 (FW-2241)
GAAGCTCCGTGTCTTCTAGCACGTCACAGAAAGCCCCGCCACTACCCAAACGGCACTATCTCAATGACCATGCAGTCTCACAGGAAGGTGTATTCGTCGTCGCAGCGCCAGACTCTGAGCCGGTGTCTCCGACGGATGGCTGTGCAAATGCCTCTATTTCCCGTTGGGAAGGCGGCGACAACGACGACGAAACCGGTGATGGAGCTCGCACACTAGCAAAGAAAGGTACCGTCTTACCCACAAAGCTGGTAGAAAGTACGGAGAGCAGCACTAGAAGTTCTGGGCCGTAGAAATTGTATATGTTAATTCAGGTACATTTTGATCGAGCCATGGAAATTCCAAAGCGTACCCTGCATTGCACGCCAAGCCTTTGCCTCTACCCAGCGAAAGATCAATCTGGGATATTATTATCAATCTGTGCCCGGAGAGTAATTCAAACGAAATTCTTGCTCTTTCAGCCTTTCTCAGGTTGACTTTGGCCGTTGACTTTCACAGACATTCGGTCAGATATCCCCACCATCGGGCTCCTTGGCCCAATTATATCTGCTGGGTTATTGCTTGCATGGAGTCTATGTTGCAGTGGCTTTGGATGAGGCCAGATGGGAAGTAATCCCTATACAGTTAAAACTGTTCTGTTTGTGTTTATTTGCTCCGGGTTCATTATCAGTAGATACCATTGAATGATAATAGAAGCTACTCCAGAAAGAGACTTCTGGAGGTTTTATCAAATAGATATATACCTCAATAGCTAGTACAATAACAGTTAAATGACAATAAAACCTACTCCGGTAACGAAGACACCTCTTGTAGTTCCTAACTCTGCTCCGAATACCTCATTTTTGGTGGTTGTGACATTTCTCTTGGCTTATTGCTACTGTACCTGGAGATTAGCCTGGAGATTACGTGGAGAGGCGAACAAATAACCTGCCCCACACCCCGTCATAGAGACCGGAGCTTGCCGTTTGAGCCTCGCTCTTAAGTTTACTGTATTGCGCGGCCTCACTCACCCAGACAATAAGCAAACTGAGGCATATTATATCACTACTCTCGGTTCATTTGGTTGATATACTGCGCTTTATTTGTTGTGCGCGGGTGTGTCCGCTGTTGCAGTTTCAACATGTCATTACAAACAGCAAGACACGTTGACAATGCGAAGTCTGTGATCCCCAATCTCGTTGCCATGGTCGATCTCTGTGAGAGGTTTTGAGTCGTCCTGAAGTTAAACTAATTTAAATGCGATATAGGTCCGAGAGCGAGTTGGCTATCAACATCCGAAAAGCCACGAGTATTGAGGAGTCGGCGCCCAAACGAAAGCATGTGAGGAGTTGTATTGTATACACATGGGACCACAGGAGCTCCCAGTCCTTTTGGGCTGGGATGAAGGTGTGAGTGCAATTTGAATATTAGTCGCGGATCTGCTCAGCTTTAGATGATGAGAAAGCTCCGGTTTGGTTCGTTGTTTCATTTGTTTCATTCAGCTAATGGTGACAAACTACAGGCAACCTATACTTGCGGACGAGATTCAGACCTTCAAAGCACTCATCACAGTACACAAAGTTTTACAAGAAGGTCATCCCATTACTCTCCGAGAATCTATGGCAAATCGAAGCTGGATCGATAGCTTGAATCGCGGAATGTCTGGAGAAGGTCTCCGAGGCTATGGGCCCTTGATTAAAGAATACGTCTACTTCCTGCTTGCAAAGCTCACCTTTCACCAACAGCATCCAGAATTCAATGGAACATTTGAATATGAGGAATACATCAGCTTAAAGTCAATAAATGATCCAAATGAGGGCTACGAGACAATTACAGACCTCATGCAGCTACAGGACAAGATTGAGCAGTTCCAGAAGTTAATTTTCTCTCATTTCAAGAGCGGCGCAAACAATGAATGTCGGATCTCAGCCCTGGTACCACTGGTTCAGGAGAGCTATGGGATTTACAAGTTTGTTACGAGTATGCTTCGCGCAATGCATACAACGACTGGTGATGATGAAGCCCTGGAACCTCTACGGGGCCGGTATGATGCTCAGCATTACCGGTTGATTAAGTTCTACTATGAGTGCTCCAATTTGCGATATCTCACGAGCCTAATAACAGTTCCCAAACTGCCTCAAGACCCGCCCAATCTCCTTGCCGAGGATGAGAACGCACCTAGCTTACCACAGCGCCCAAAGCAAGAAGTGGAACGCCAACCAACTCCTGTCGCTGCACCGCAAAATGAGGAGCCGGATGATATGAGTGAGTTCTGGAAGAACGAACAAAATCGCCAACAGAAGGAGTATGAGGAGCAACAGAGAGTTTTGGAAGAAAGGCAAGCCCAACAGCTTTATGCCCAGCAGCAAGCAGCTTTGCAAGCCCAGCAGAACTTTGAAGAGCAACAGCGCCAACTTGCCGAGCAGCAGCGCCGAGAACAAGAGGCTCTGATGCAGCAGCAAACACAATGGCAGACTCAGGGACGGTTGGCAGAGCTTGAGCAAGAAAATTTAAATGCGAGGGCACAGTACGAGCGTGATCAGCTGATGCTGCAGCAGTATGATCAGCGCGTGAAGGCCCTCGAGAGCGAACTGCACCAAATCCAAGCCAGTTACGGCCAACAAATTACAAGCAAAGACGACCAAATCAAAGCATTGCAAGAACAGCTGAATACATGGCGAACAAAGTACGAAGCTTTGGCCAAACTGTACTCGCAGCTACGGACAGAGCATCTCGATCTCCTTCAGAAGTTCAAATCTGTACAGCTGAAGGCTGCTTCGGCACAAGAAGCCATTGATAAACGGGAGAAGCTAGAACGCGAAATCAAGACGAAGAATCTCGAGCTTGCCGATATGATTCGAGAACGCGATCGTGCGCTACACGAAAAGGATAGGGCGAGCGGTGGGAACCGGGAAGAACTTGAGAAACTGAAACGGGAACTCCGTATGGCTCTCGACCGTGCTGATAACGCAGAGCTTAGCAAGGGCAACGAACTCTCCTCTATGCTTTCAAAGTACAATCGTGAGATGGCCGACCTTGAAGATGCCCTTCGGAAGAAGTCGCGTGCTCTTGAGGATATGTCAACCAAATATAGGGAAGGCGATAGTGACCTCGAGCAGTTGCTCAGAGAGAAGGAAGATGAGCTAGAAATCATGAAAATGGGAATGGATCAGACTTTGATCGAACTTAACGAGCTCAAGCTATCCCAAGGAGAAACAGACCATGCCTTGGATGGTCAGATTGATGCGGTGTTGCTTTCCAATATCGGCAAGATCAATGACATCATTGATTCTGTCCTTCAGAGTGGTGTCCAGCGTGTAGACGACGCTCTCTATGAGCTTGACTCCTCGATGCAAGCTGGAAACCAGAATGCATCCCCGTCGTACGTGCTCTCACAGGTTGAGAAAGCCTCTGCGAGTGCGACGGAGTTTGCGACTTCCTTCAATAACTTTATCGCCGATGGCCCTAATAGCACACATGCCGAGATTATCCGCACCACCAACGTCTTTGCTGGATCTATTGCAGATGTCCTAAGCAATACCAAGGGACTCACAAGGCTGGCAAACGATGACAGCAAGGCTGACCAACTAATAAATGCTGCCAGACAATCTGCTCAGTCCACAGTTAAATTCTTCCGCGGCCTCCAGAGTTTCCGTCTGGATGGCATGGACCCTATGCAGAAAACTGAAGTTGTCATCAATAATAACCACGATGTCCAGATGAACTTGCAAAAGCTGAACAAGCTTGCTGACTCATTTGCACCTAGCAGCGGCAGGCTCGCTAATAACAAGGGTGATTTGGGAGATCTTGTCGATAATGAACTCACCAAGGCCGCAGATGCTATCGCCGCTGCCGCTGCCCGCCTAGCCAAACTTAAGAATAAGCCCAAGGATGGATACTCGACATATGAGTTGCGTATTCACGACTCCATTCTTGATGCGGCATTAGCAGTTACCAATGCCATCGCGCAGCTAATCAAGGCCGCCACCGCAACCCAGCAAGAGATTGTGCAAGCTGGTCGGGGATCGTCGTCTCGCACGGCATTTTACAAGAAGAACAATCGCTGGACGGAAGGTCTCATCTCCGCAGCAAAGGCTGTGGCCAGCTCCACAAACACTTTAATTGAAACTGCGGATGGAGTCCTATCCGGTCGCAATAGCCCCGAACAGCTTATTGTTGCTTCAAATGATGTTGCAGCCTCTACTGCGCAACTCGTAGCTGCGAGCCGAGTCAAGGCTGGATTCATGAGCAAGAGTCAGGAGACACTCGAGACGGCTAGTAAGGCCGTCGGCGCCGCATGCCGAGCGCTTGTCAGACAAGTGCAGAGCATGATCAAAGATCGTGACCAGGACGAAGAACGAGTTGATTACGGCAAGCTGGGAGCGCACGAGTTCAAGGTCAGAGAGATGGAGCAACAGGTAAGATTTCGAAACTCTTTTCGGGAAAACGTCTTTATGCTAACCGTCGATAGGTTGAGATTCTGCAACTCGAGAATAACCTGGCGTCTGCGAGACAGCGGCTCGGCGAGATGAGGAAGATTTCATACCAGGAATAAATAAGATGGCAGCTGCGGTATTGGCTGGATGAGTGGGAGCAGTAACAAGAGGAATTGGTATAGACGCGAGAAGCGATTAATGTACCAAATTATTTATAGAGCTTGGGAAATGTATAGTAGCTCTATTGCCTGGCGTTCCTCGATTCTCCCTTGGTTCTCAACAACTTTCCCCAAACGTTTCCCCATGACTTTTCCTGGCTTTCACTACCTCCCCAGACTTTCACCCGTGACTTTCCCTGGTTTTCAACAACTTTCCTTTGACTTTTCTAGCCTTCCCCCGACCTTTCCCTCAATATTCGTTTTAGAGTCAAACTTGGGCTTAGGTGGTGGAGTACGTGGTACGGGTACGGATCGCGCTATTCCTCAGGGGAAAGTCAAGTGCATGAAGTTCCATGCTGACGCTATTCCCAAATAGGAAATTTTTCAAGAATCACATCAGGGTCCAAAACCTTCGATCGTTCGAACTTCCGATCCACCCCTTCCGACCGTACGTACGCCGTGCTTCTGCAGAGTTTTACCGAATCAACTGTGTGGAGCTCTCGGATACGGCATGGGACAGAGGACATGTCAGATCCCTCAATTCACGCCAACGCGATGTGACCCTTGCCTCGCATCTCTGCAGGGACTGGCCAGGGCTGGGCCAATAGTGCATCGAGTGACAAGTCTCTTTATTGAGGCGATCAACTTGCTGCGCTGTGATGTCTCATGCATTGCGGAAAAGATCTACGCGTCGCCAAGACAGTAAAAGCGGCATGTGTGTGCTGAATGGTGGCGGAGGCTTATAGCGATTTACAGCTTGGGAGAGGGAAGTAACAGTAACAGTACATATGGAGGACCTTGCATCGGAAGTAAGGAGAATATACTCTACAGAGGGGAGTGGTGGGAATAGTGGATCGACCGGGGGACAAGGTGCGGGAAAGTGTCGATGGCGTGGTTGGGTGGAGACGGCGCCGCGACTGATGCGGCAAGGTGTTGTGGGACAGGGTTGCAGCTAGATCCCTTGGCGTGCTTCTTTATCTGGACGTCACTTCTCACATTAAAATCATGATGCAAGGGCACAAATGAAATGCTGATGTTTCATTCTTCGAGGTCGCCAGGTAAAACGACCAAAACATTCTGAGCACTCTGTGGTGAGCACTTTCTAGAACGAATCCTCCAGGGCATAGCTTTCACTGCGTTCGATAGCTGCCAGAAGTTAGCGGGGGAAGAAGTGTGATGGTGACCAGAATACGAACGTGGTAGCTGAATCAGTGGGCGCGCATAACCCAGGCTTGCCAGATATTCAGTGGTCTGTGCTGGATTGCTGAGGTCAAAAGTGTTGTAGTACTCTTGGTCCATTCCATCACCGACCATCAGCGTGTTGTCTGCTGGGTTGTATATGTCCGTCATCCTCCCGGTCCAAATCAATGACGGGAAGCTCAGTTCCAAGTAAGGATGGTCCTTGTCAAGATCGAAAATTTTTGCTGCCATGCCAAGAGGGTCTTTGGAAACATTTTGGAGGAATTCAACCTTAGCTGGTGTTGGGTTGAACTGAGGAAGCGAAGCCATAAGGCGCTGGCCGTCATCGTTCATGTCGCGAAATACTTCTTTGGCAGCTGGCATGTAACCACAGTTGATGCAAAGTGCAATGATCTCACTCTCGCTCATTGTAGTAAACTTGAATTTGTCTTCCATAGTTGCCATATCCGGGTTCCCAGTCTGGATGAGCGTTTTGCTACCATCATCTTGGATATTCATAACCCAGTTCAGCTTCGGAAGGTACTCGTGGATAGGAATGATGCCAATTGCCGGGCATGAAATTTCGAGAAACTTGTCCAGTGGAGCCCGCGCTTTTCCGCGACAGTCCCGAATAATGGAGTAGACTTTTGCTAAGATCGACCACTTTGCTTTGAACGGATCTTGTTGCCATAGCGTCGTTAAATAAGTCGAAATCTCCTTCTGTTGGGCATCGGTAAACATTCTTGCGTAATAGCCTAGGTAACATTAGCTCAGACCGGTTATATTTCACTCTGATTTATATACTTCGGAAAGCCATCCACGAGTTCAATGGACGCATCGTGGTAGGCGCGGTCAATGACATGGTGTGCAGCGCAGTCGTTCGGTCGAAGTATTGAATGCGTTGGGTGAATTTCGAATGAACACTTGCATTATCGTCAAACTCATTCAGGTGACCTTGAAGGGTCATTTTGGCAATGGTTTAGATGGTATTAACCGCGTATTTTGAACAAAATAATAAATATCCGTTGATAAAAGTTCAAGGATCTTTATTTGAACTGAGGTCAAAAAGATCAAAGGATTGTTGTGATGTTTTATCTTCCGGAGATACGATGGTTTATGCAGTTGTCAAGGTGAAGTGGGCGGCGCGCCTCTCGGTAGCGAGTCAAAACAGAACAAAGAATGTGATTCATTTAACGTCACACCATTAAAGCAGCGCCATTTTTTATTTCCAGTCACAACCTCAGTTTACGTGAGAAACAGTTACATGGTACCAGTGAAGTTAAAATTGAGAAATTTCATTAAGCGTTGTCATTGTCATTGATCAAGTCATTCTTGGTCGATTTTGCCTCGTGATTTCCATTACAAGGGGTAATCCCAGACCGCTGTGAAGCCGACCTTGAAATGACCGGATAATAAGTGATAAGCCTTCGATGCTCTCGGCGTCCCCTAGAATGCCTGCCGTGCGTTGCTAAATAAAGAGTTAGGAATATTATAACATGTGCTGTTTGGTGAAAACATACATCAGGAAAAGGGAATCTGATCCTCCCAATGTGATTTTCTTTCTGCTTCAGAAGAAGATAATTTTCGCCTGTGGCTTGGGCCAGCTGAAATGCGCTCTGTCATGTTTTAGTGTTATATTCCATTTTCTGGGGCCGAAGTACTCCACCGTTTTCTTTTTTCTAAGCTTATCTTTGTATTCCTGGCAATGTTAGATCACAAAGTACTTCTTCGGATTTCTATCTCCAAGCTTACAGTTTCGTAGCGCCGCGTAATAGATGAATACATGAACCTTGCTCGTCGCAGGAGCATTCCAGCAGCGAGGGGGATCCGTTGGCGAATGGTAAAATTGTTTGACTGGATATCCTTCCGAGGAGTGCGAAACGGTTGATTCAAATTTCGCAACCATTTTCTCCACGTCTTCTTGGTGCTTGGTCCATTTTGCTCCAGTGGATGATCCTCGTTGAGAGTATGTTCAACCCAGGTTTCTCCACATTGCCAGCATTTGCTTCGCAATCGCCACCGACAAACGCGGGTATCGTGGAGTGTTTGAGATGGGACCTCGTTGGCTCGAGGAATTCTGTACACATCGTTGTCTTGTCCGGGGAAAGTCATATCTTCTCTAGTATACTTGTTGAACCAATCGAAGTCAATATAGATGTATCCCATTCCAGGATCGGGGCCGTTTAACAAAGAAAGCCCCCGTTGCTTCACTGTTTCTAGCGGCAATGGCGCATCGTGAAGCTCAATGAGACATATTCTGTCACATGCCTCGCAGTTCTTGACAAGGCTGGCATCGAAGAAGTCCAGATTGATCGGTTGAAACTCGAATAAAGCCTCGTTGTCGTCGGACCAGGATTCATACATGTTGCGGATATCTTCCAGCTTTCTCGTAAGAGTGTCCATAATATGCCAGAAGTACTTCTTATGCCCTTCAGATGGGAACAGCTCGGGATCGGTTTTTAGTCGTTCTGTTTCTTTCCAGATACTCTCAAAGGAGGCATATAATCTTCGATCCATATTCATCTTTCCACTTATAATGCTGTCAACCTGCATGGTGCTGAACATGGAGATCAAATTCATGTCCATCCTGCGCATGAGGGCACCAAGGAACGGCCCGGAGCATTTTCTCAAGTTTGAAGTATTTGCTGCTGTTTTTTAGCTTGTGTTTAATGGTCAGAGTGAGTACTTTTACTTTTGGATATTCCTTTATCCCATCTTCTGAACGAAGTGCTTGCCTCTCCAGGAAATAAAGCATCTTTGGGTTTCCCAGCCTTTCTCCTTCTCTTGGGGAAGGTGGATTCCATGGTGATGTGTTTAGAGTTGAAAGGTGAAGTTTGTTGCTCCCGAAATGTTTCCAATATATCAGAAGAGCGATAAAGTATGAAGTGAAGTGTAGGTGAAGTTGAGGTCCCATATTGTTACCTTGGGGGGTCCTTAATTTTCGGCTGGCATAATTTTGTGGCTCTAAGCAAGCTACTTCTCACACAACAACATTTTGTTGTCTTGGAAACCTTTTCACTTCTACCCTTCCCCCAATATTTCATCCTGATCAACAACAACCAACAACAACCAACACATCCAAGCTCTATTTTGCACTTCAATTTTGCAATAACGCACACTATCGTCGTTTCTATTTTGCAAAGTCATTTGTCAAGCCCAAACTTTCTCTATCACCCAGCAGTCACAAACCAGATGGCTTCAACAATTTCAGCACCAGGCGATCTCGACAGCCTCAATGATGTAGCCATGTTTCAGATTCGATCGTCTGTGGAATTTTACTACAAATCCATCCACGAGAACATGCCTGCATTCTATCTCCCAAAAGAGATAGTCGACTCCATGGGAGCAGGGAGACTTGCAAGAGTTGCGAACAACTACGCGTAAGTTTCTGGACTGAACGTCACTGTTATATACTAACATTTTTCAGAAATGAAGTTCGAACCGATGTATCCATCGCGTACGATCCTGCCTTCAGCCTCTTCAAGATCGCTCCGCCGGAATATATGGGTTCCAGCGAAACACTGATGTACTTGGACACCGTCATTTACCAAAATGGCACGATAATGCCACTTCGGAAATGGGAGTTGATGATTCCAAACTCCTCGGATCTCGCATCAAACTTCGGTCAAACCACTCTTGTTGAAATCGGCCCAGGAAACAGAAAAATCTCAAAGCCACCAAACTGTTTTATTCTCTTCCGCCGTGACCACCGCCAACTTGTCCAGGAGAGATATCCGGATGCCACCCTTGGAGAGATCTGTAAGTGCAATGAAGCATATAATCCAATCTTTTGAAAGCTACGCCGACTAATATTTAATAGCCTCGATTATAGCTCAAATGTGGGCTGTTGTTGGAAAGAAAGTGAAGTCGCAGTATCAATCGGAGGCATTGAAACTCAAGCGTCAGCACGAGAATGACCATCCCAATTGGAGATGCCAGCCACGCAAGTCAAGCGACATCAAGAAACGTGCAGTTAAAAAGAGCACTCTTGCAAGCTCCCCTGTCTTGGTATCGATGGCCAACTCAGCGCCAATCTCCTATTAGGACACGGATAACTTGAAGCCCTGCGCATTCGTACAGCTCGGACCAATGTCAAGACAGGTTTTGCTTCAACGTCATCCCCAAACTGGTTGCCCAATGCTTCTCATCGGAACATTAGCAACCATATCCTGATGCAATGTATTGTGGCACGGTATAGCAAATCTGTCTTCTTTTCATACCGCGAAATTTGATTTACATGCGACATCACACAGGCCAGATACGATCATGACAGAATCAACATTCGGTTGGCTATTGAACTGTTCCGGAAAGCCAGTGTTTACCAAATGGGTCAAACTGCCTGCGATAATCTCTATAAGTAAGTTATGCAAACACTCCCATATGGTCCGAACGAACTATGGGAATTATAAACTAACGTGGGGAAGTTCGAGCGTCGCATTCTTACTACGATTGATTGCTAGTTTACCAGAGGGAGACAGGAGGGATTAGCTAGATGTGAACATAGATCGGGCAGCGGCAGGTTTCACCAGGAAGGGGAATGGTTTGT
This sequence comes from Pseudogymnoascus sp. VKM F-4281 (FW-2241), assembly GCA_000750745.1. Taxonomy (NCBI): domain Eukaryota; kingdom Fungi; phylum Ascomycota; class Leotiomycetes; order Thelebolales; family Thelebolaceae; genus Pseudogymnoascus; species Pseudogymnoascus sp. VKM F-4281 (FW-2241). Next base: position 10,296 of record JPJV01002092.1, read on the forward strand.
GCTAGTCCAGGGATCTGTAGTATCGTATGGGACAAAATGAACCACAGATACTCTATTCATTGCAGAGAATCCAATCCACTATTTGCTGTGCCAGTTAATATGATTGTTACCCCAAACGTGCCAAAACATAAATTGCCCCAGGTGTCAACCCCCGAAGTCCTTTCGAATTCTGAGAACTTGACGGTGAGAACAACTCGAGACTCAGGCGGCTATCCCGAAAAGGAAATTCAAAATTTACAGCTTGGGGCCCGTGCACCATCCCAAAAAGGAAATTCTAAACTTTTGCAGCTTGGCCCCCCTGCGCCATCCCAAAAAGGAAATTCTAAACTTTACAGCTTGGGGCCCGTGCGTCACCACAAATGGAAATCTCAACCCTTCCAGTTTGGCGTCCATATATTTAGAGTCACGAATGCATTGTTTTTGCTATGCCAAGTGACCTTCAACCATTTGAGGTCGTGTACGATTTCTTGATAGGATAGCTCAAACTTGGGCATATAGTTTTGCAAGTGGCCACGTTGTATGCCTGGTAAAAAACCAGGATGTTTTCTTCTCCCTCACTTCCCGGACGCTGTGTTTACTTTGACGTCTTTTCGTCCTTACTTCCAAGCCGTCACTCCCATAGCCTAGCAATTATGACTTGCTTATTTCACTGAATGCACCTTTTTGCCATGAGAGAACAATCATGACGCAGTATCGGCAATCCATTCACTGCTCCATATAAATGTTCCACAGCGCCACTGTGTGCCTCTCTCCTTCTCGCCCGAAGGGCCTAGTGGCCTGGCGCATATATAGAACGACCGCCCGCAATTCAAGCCAGGTTTCTTCGTCGACAGCATTCTGCATGGCTCGTTATGCTCGCAGCGAGGTGCTATTCGCGTTCCGAGAATCTTTGACCATGACTCTTTGGCTACAATTGGGTCGATAATATCCGCTCTTTTGTCAATGTTAAGAGAAGTTGACAAATATTTAACTTCCTTAGAGGCATTGTAGCCTTCACTTGTGTTACGTGACACAATGTCCTCTTGTTTTCCCTGATCCGATCCCAAAGCCAAGTCTTGCTTGCGGTCTGGATTGAGAGAATGGTTACTATAAAGATAGTTGGAAGGTGGGGTATTGGCGTTGACATTGGGCTGTCCACCTGGAGTTTGTGTTTTCGGCATAAAGAAGCCCTGCAACGTGCTTTGCGCCATCCTCTGTGGATTCTTGCTTGTTGAAGCCTTTACAATGGCAGGTTTAGTGCGTTTCTGATCTTGTTGAAAGGGCAAAGTTTCTGCGGAGCGCTTGCCCTTGGAAATCATGGAGTCGATTACTTTGCCAGTATCGCGATTCGGTGTTGCCCCTTCCTGTTGTTTTACAACGACACGCTGGGAAGCCGTATTAGAAAGGTCTCTTACACCCCTTTCTCCCAGTCCACAGCCATCACCAGCCGTTGGGCTTTCCGGCCTGGTTTCGCCACCATCTTTAGTGAAACTTATGAGGCTTTCTTCTTGGATAAGAGGCGGCATCTTGATAAACATGTCTCGGATATTACGCCTTCTATCAAATTCCGGTAAAAGTTTGGCGGAGGTGGGAAGCAGATCTTTCACGGTCCAGTCACGCTGACGAATGCCATTTTGAAACATTCCCTCGGCGTTCATAACGTCCTTAATATCAGTTTCTCTCCCGTCAAGCTGTACCTTGTCGCTGATGACGGCATACACTGGACAATGATCCGATCCCATAAGCCCTTCTTGAATATTTGACTCGGAGAACCACTCTTTACAGGCTAGGCTCGCGCATATATAGTCAATGCGAGATCCAAAGTTTCCTGGTCGTGCATTCTTTTTCTGGTCCCAGCACGTGAACATGCCTTTTCGCTGTTTATGGAATTGACGGCATATATCAGATAGAACCGGCTCGGCTCGATATTCATCTCTTTCGCCATAGATTTTGCCATGTTCAACCAAATGGTTAAACAGCCTTCGAGCTGGTGCAGAGAAGAATTCTTCAGCAGTGACCCCTTCCTTTCGCATTCGCTCCTGTGCATTCGCCGTATCAATTTCTTCCCGGATGACATTCAAGTCCCCAGCCAGAATCACTCTCTTTCCAGAATCCACTAGATTGCGTATTCTCGCATCGAGGACATTAAGAAAACCCAAACGAAAATGATCTCTGGTTTCGTCACGGTTGGCTGGGCAATAGGTTCCGATCAAAACAAAAGCAGGAAATTCGAGTATCATGCAACGGCCCTCAGAGTCAAGTGTGGCAGCATCTAGCGTACAGTCCCCATACTGTGATATAGTTGGATATCCGCCAATTCTCTCATCGTCAGGAAGATCAAAAAAGCTTTGTGAGCTGCCAGGGGGGCAAAGAATGCCGGTAATTCCTTCTTCGGCTCGAATTGGGGCGCAGACGCTTGAACGAGTATAGATGGCGACTCCAGAATACCCTGTGGTGATGCATAAGCATAAGTAACTATGTAAAGCAGAAAATCGCGCGATCACCTTTTTTATGCTTCGGGAGACTGAAATATGCATCCCAACCAGGCACAAGTACCATGTCATCTTGAAGGTCCTTTCTCTGAATTTTGGTCTCCTGCATAATAACTATATCTGCCTCGAGAAGGTCAAACATGGCCTAGTTGATAGTTACTATGGATTCGTTTCCGCTCTGTTCGAGCATCAATAAGGTTGAACTAACCCCAAACGTTTTCTTCTCCCGCCATGGCTGATATCCGAATGGGTTCCTGATGAGTGTGAGTGATCTCAGCTTAATTGCAGATATAAATGGCATAAATCCATCTTCATTTCATGCCAGTATTAGTATGAGGGTACTAACCTTATTCCATTCACTGTGAGGTAATAAGTTACTGTATGTGTTTGTTCTGAGAATAAACTTACCATTCCAAGTCGTTATACGTAGCCCCATGGTAAACTATCACCATATGAAGTCAGGCGCACCAGTGAGTTCACTGCATTGTTTCCATAAGCTTACAAGCATCCAGAGATGTGGTCTTCAAAAGCTTTGATGCAAGTTATCAATATTTAGATCTCTCAACTTGGCTCAAGACTCACCATGGAAAGACCATCATCAACCACGTGACTGAATTTACGTTCGATGCGGCTCGATTGTTTGATGACTAATCGGTTATGACTAGCGTGAAAGCCGGTCTACCTCATCGTTCTCCGAGGTAATGCTCAATTGACTTCCAATTGCATGTTATTAAAGCACCATGTTCTCTTCACGCACCATTGTCCGTGCTGCGGCACCCTTTCGCTCCCAGATAGTGCGACAAGCTATCCAGAAGCGCCTTGCACACGCCGAGGCCAAGCTCCCAGCTGGCGTTCAGGATAACGCTTTCAACCGTGAACGACAGGCCGTCAAGGACCATGCGGCCGCTACCTCTGGTAAGTGTGAAAATCGATGCTCGAGGCGAATGTGAATTGGTGCTGATCTTTTTGTAATACAGATTTGTGGCGTAAACTTTCTATCTAGTAGGTTGGCCTACATCCATTCACCGAGGATCGGGACCCAGTGTGTCCAAGGATCATGGATAGCGATGAGAGAGCACTACAGGCGATAGCCGAGAGAGAGACGTATAAACTAATGGAGGGCTGACCATGCACAGTGCTGTGATCCCTTGTCTGATCATTTCCGGTGTCAACGCTTACAACCTTTGGAATGAGCATTGGGAGCACTGGGCACACAGAGAGCCACTGGAGGAACGCCCTGAATACCCATACCAGAACCTCCGCCAGAAGAACTTCTTCTGGGGAAACGGAGACAAGACTCTTTTGTAAGAAGCCACTGCAACATCCAACCCATAAGCTGGATCCCACATGATTTTTGGGCAATAACAATTACTAACCCGTATCATAGCTGGAATGACGCGGTTAACTACCACAAACCTGCGGAATAAGCTAAACAAGTTTTCTGTTTTTGAAAGAGCTAAAATGGAAAAGTGACCACGTCATGTGGCGATGGCTCTGGAAATAATTGCGGACAGAGAACCTGTACATTATCTTGCAGTCTACATAAACAAACGAGTTGAGAGCAGCACCTCATATTCTAAGATATTCATTCTATCCATATCGTACCTCGGCCTGTCCTCAAAGCAACATAGAAAGTAGAGCCTCGTAAATGTTCGATGAGATGGCGCCTTCTGGATGTACTTTGGAACACGACGAGCGCAAAACATGAGGTGGACGAAACAACTTTACTGAATTACTGTGAGGGTAAAAATTTGTAGTAACAGCTGTTTCGTGCATGTTAAAACGCCATTGCGGGACACGCAGCAATTTATGTTCGTATTCATTAGAAGCAAACGAAGACGAACCTAAACTACTTCCGAAAACTGATCTATCCGGGGTATTTCGATTCTCTTTCGACCTTTAATTTGGTCCCCGAGTTGTCATGACGGACTTTTCTTGTTTCTGTAATTTATGCCGCCATCAAGTCATTATACAGCCCCTTCATGTTAACCACCGCCTCAACTTCTCCGAGAGCGCCCAGAATCAACCCTTTCTTCGCAATACACTCACTCATTCTTCTCTTATCTCCTAAGTTAGACCATTCCCCAAAACAACGCCCGATTCCCTCCAGGGCCAATGTTAACATTTCATTCCGTTGCAAGCTCTGTGGAGCCGCCTGTCCTGCTTGCCCCATGTAGGCGTCCACTTGGAAACCCCACAACTCAGCAGATAATCCGGCATCCTCACACTCTAATGCACGTGGAAGGATGGTAGTGAGAATCCGAGATGCAGCAGAGAACTCATACAATGAGGTTAAAATAGAAGCAATCATTCCTATGGCCTCCCACAAAGGCGGAAGTAGGTGCGCTTGCCAAGCGATGGTTGCTGCGCGAACTGCAACCGAGAAGCCTTTCTGTGGACGGCCACATTTGTGTAAGAGGAGCACTTTCATATTGAGAAGTTTGAGGCGGAAGAATATATCTTCTCCTTCGTGCTTAGAACTCGACGCTATCTCTTCGACGCGGCAAAGAGCACTGTCGTAATCGCCGCGCTGAATCATCAACTCAATATGCAGGATATTAAGTTCAAATGAAATATCCGGGTCACCACCTCGGCATTGGAGGAGCTGTGTCAAGAGTTGGTCTGCACTATCAAGGTTTCCTCCGCGTAAGTCTTGCCGTAGTTGCAAAGTTCCACGAAATATGAGCCAGTATTGGCTTGCTTTTAGGGATCGCAGAGGGTTTGGGTCTAGCTGCTCAAGCTTTGCACGAGCTTCGGTATATTGGCCATTCTGGCCAAGTAGGTAGGCAGAACGGCAAGAAATTTTGAGGGTATCATCGAATGGTGCGAGGCGGGAATAACTGTGCAGGAAGATTTCGCAATATGACCATGCAAGGTATGTGATACCTAGACGACTCCACAGAGACGACTGTAGCAACATCTGAACCCCGACGTTGCTCATCATGTTCTTACTTATAGTGAGCTGTGAACTTCTCAGGACATTCTCAAATGCGCCTGAGACACTTTCTCCGGCAGAAAGCCCCATCTTAGCTTCACTGAGGAGGGACGAGCCCCACAAGCTCCACATACCGGACTCTTTGGCCTTAACACGAAGGAATGTGAGGCCCTCTCTTTCTATCCCCAGCATATTGGTCTTGTCCGCCGAGTTTATTACCGTTGGGTGTGCTTTGCCGAAATGATATAACCAGCTCAAGCTAAAGTTTAAACAGCCCATATCTTTATTCTCTCTTGCTGTAGACACTGTCTCTTGCATTGCAGCCGCTGCTTCTTGATAGCATCCAAAATCAGCCTGAAGAACTGCAAGATTAAGCAATGCATACTGATAGAACAATCTATCTCTGTTCTGCATGGTATAATCGAAAAACCTGTGCAGGTTGTCAAAAGACGTGGGATAATCTCCCGCTCGCCAAGCATCAAGAAACCTAGTGCGTATTAGAAAAGATCTTGCAGTTCTGGTAAACAACATAGATATAGCCATACTTAACATAATGTGATAAGCTTGGTATCATGACATCGCCGCCAAGAATCTCTTCAAATTGTTGCTGGAGAGTCTCTGGGATTCGGTTTCCAAGTTCTACTACCATTAGTTGCGCATATATGTTTAGATAATGGTCACTCACTCTGCATCTGCTCGATTTGAAACTCGAGCAGTTTCTCGACGTCGTTCGTGCTAACTAACCCGTCCGACCGGCCATGGTGCGTAAAGACGTCGGGATAGGCCACATTGACCAATGTTTGCAACATATTCTGGTCCCACTCTTTGTCCGCCTCTTCCAACACAGCATCGAAGCTCCATGTCCCCGCGCTTGGGTTCCTCCTTCTCCAAGTACTTAAAGAAGCCTGACGATACGATATGAAGCTTGTCCACAGGTTCAGCGTATCTTGAAACTTGAGCCTGGTAAACTCCAATTGCGCTCTTCGAACAAAAGCCCCAAATGGACTCGCCCTCGACAGCAAGATCATGGCTTGGCTTGGGGGGGGGATCCCGATATCGGTGTCCATTTGAGTATCCTCGCGGGTTTTGATGAGTAGGTGCGACCTCCGCTCAAAGAAAACATGCAGCGCATGGAGTGAGTTGATATCCCACAATTTCATCAAAAATATATCCCATAATGTTCGGCCTGGAAGGCCAGACGCGGACGGATAGGCACCGAGAAGTCTCTCAAAGTCCTCGATTGAAATGATAAAATTCGCACGATCCACTCGAGCTCCATTGCTTGAGAGATGATCATTAGGCCTTGGAGAACTCGGAGGCAGCAAATTAGAGACAATAAACGACAGTATAGGAACTGTAGATGGGATTGGAACTGCTGAATCCGTATACAATTCGATCAGGCATAAAAGTCCGATACTAGCAGGTGTCAAGTATCTTGCCATGACGAACGTTTTCAGGATGGTTTGTAAAGGTATACAGCATATCTTAGTTGCTAACTCCAATAGGCTTTGTTACGGTTAATTGTGGCCGTAAATCTCCAGATTTAAACCCATTGTTCTGTTTGAAAGGTCTCCAAGGTGTTTCTCCAGAGTCGTACTTGGATCGGGCTTTGGTCCCAAATAATCGCGTCACATGTTTGCAGTGAAGGCAAATAATTCACGTAGTCACGTGGTATCTCTGGGCGTGTGTAATATTCGTGGATCATCAATTATAGACCTAATATCACCGGGTCTTATCATTGCACAAATGCTAAGCTACAAAGGTTTACTGCCATTCCATCTGATATTGGCACCATGTTTGCTCTTTAGTTGGCCTTCCTCCAATCCCTCTCCATCCTCAATAGAACCATCCATTGTGGCATCGTTTGTTGCCCATATGCTCTCAATAGATATATCAAACTTTCCTGGCACTCGATCGATCAAACCTATACCAATAGTCCTCACCTTTTGCCGCATTAACTCTGTTTGTGGTTCCATCACAGTTCCATGATTTGTGCGAACAAAATCATTCCACTTAATGAGAATAGTTTCCCATTCTCCCGGTTTTTGAGCATATATTCTGTGCTGGTGTATATCGCTCGGTACAATTGATTCTGTTTGTAGGTTGACGAAGTATTTCCGCCCATCGGACTTTATACGCATCCCCAAGTATGTGTATGGGTCGATGTCCCAGAGGCTTTTTCCAAAGATCGTTGGTGGCCTGTCTCGAGTTCTCCAAGCAGCATAGCCGGTGCGCTGGATTTGAGGTTTGTTTGCTGGAAGATCGATTGATATGTTGCCGTGGAACCTTGCATACCCCCTGGTGATATTTATTGACTTGGAGCTTGAGGTATCGGGCGGGTTCCAGTCGAGATTGGCTTTGGTAAATCCACCCATATCAGCATCGGATATAACTTTGCATGCGGCAATTTGTTCTGGGTCGTCGAAAGACGCCAAAACATAAGGGGCGGTAGGTAGCCTAACAGCTTCGCCCTTTAATGCTGCCAAGGTGAAAAAGATCAGCAATTCGTCCATGATGAGAAGATACAGTAGTATAACGATTGGATTGGTTTCCCTACCTAGCCTTGAATATCTCTGCAACTCATCAATGCTCCGGCCAATAAAGCCTCGGTTTAAGCTTCCGGTGACCCTCATTCTAACCTCTGGAAGACACTTGTATCTCACTTCTTTCGGTCTCGATAACAGACGTCGTCCCCGGTGGCTGTGGTAGTGTACAAACAAATTATATTAAAAAAAGACGCCGGTCGTACAGCATTACAAGTAAAGGCATTCCATATACATTTAAATAAATTTCGTGACCAGCGAATATGATGAAAACAATGCCTCTTGTTGCTACTGGTGTTATGTGGTCCAGTTAAGTATCCATCAATCCTTTGAGGCTCAACCTCGTCGGATAAATTAACGCCCCTCGGCACAATTCTGATCCGTGCCCCACTACACACCTACGCTCCCACCGAGCTCAATACATACTACAACGTCATGAAGCTAACAAGGCTAGTAAGTTTATGAGATATTGAGCAGCATCTGTTGCAAGAAGAAGCTGTCCAGACTTTAATAATCTGTTTCTTTGAAGTTTCATTTGGCGGCGTCTTAGACATTGTGGCGGCCTCTATTATTCCCTAAATTATCTCCACACGGGCACGATGACATTCCGCCTCAGACCTGCGATTCTAAAGTCTCAACGTTTGAAGCGATCAACGAGCAATCACTGCACCAAGCGTAAGATAGATGTCAAGCGCTTTCTCTTAAACTTACTTCTCTCTCTCGGATCTCTGTTTTTGTCGGATGGTTCTGATTTCATACTTTGTTTCATTCATACAATTCCTAATTTTCCCTATTTAAGCCACCGATGAGAGGGAAAGCTTCGTACACGCTCGAGGCTGGAGCAACTATCCAACAGCAGACACTGGCACCGTTCATATTGGCGTACAGGACTGCTTCTTCATTATCTAAATGCAGTTGTTCCCGTGGAATATTATTTTTTTGTGCTTAAAGTGAAGTTGATATATATGTTCATCCTGGAGGTCAAATTGCCGCTGCTGTGCTGGCTGTCTCTCACTACAGGCTCATTACAAATGGCGCGCCTCTGTCAAACAAACTGCATCACCACTATTTGGCTTCCCTGTTCAATCCAAACTTCAAATTAGCGCAAGCAGCTGTCCAAGCTAGGCTGGCATCAACTCGCCGTCTGGGGAGGAAACGCGGTCACCACATGACCCCCCATTACCTCCCTCCACGCCTCCCACTCCCCATCCCTTTCCGCGCGTAAGGCCCTCGTGGTCAGGAGACTTACGCGCCGGCGCAAAATTAAGCCGACTTGCAAACAGACACACAACCCAATTCGGCTGTTATGCACTCTCGCTCGTTGAATATCCTCAAATGCGTATAGCGTTAATTTCTCTAGCGCGCTTCAGAATCAAATAAATTCTCCCCCCCTCCTCTTGCGCCCTCTTCCTTCCGACCTTCTTCATTCTTGCCTCTTATTTCTGTTCACCCATATTTTCGGTTCACACTCACTTTCGTTCTACGTTTCTTATTCTCCAACACCCTCACTTTCTTTTTCTACCTTCCTTATTTCCCAATTCCCAATTCCCAATTCCCAATACTCACTCTCTTTTTCTACCTGTCTTATTTCTCAATACCCTCACTCTCTTTTTCTACTTTTCTACCTTTTTACCTTCCCTATTTCCCAATACTCTCTCTCAATTCTTTCCTAACTTCCTTATTTCTCCAAGGCTCTCATTTCCCTTTCTTCCTTTCCATTTGTCATCTACACTTTTTCATCTGTCTCTACACCCAGATCCTTCGGTTCTCCAACTCTTCAATCTCGAGAAAGGTAAGTTGTAATGTTTGGTACAGATGAATGACTTTGTGTCTTGCATCGAGGCATGCGGTGTTCTCATGTGGCACCAATTTTTTTATTTGCACTGTTTTACAATGCGCTAACATAGCCTGTTTAGCTCTCTTTGAAGCAAAATACTCTCTACAGTCATTGCAATGTCCAATAAATCCAAGATCAGCGCGGCTGAAAAGGAGATCTGCTTTGAATTTATTCAGAGCCACGTGGGTGCCGAATCAATCAAGAGCACCCGTTCCAGCGACAGCGACTCTGAGCCCGCTAGCACTGATGACGCCCCTTGCATGGACCAAGGTACGCTTCTTTATGTCTATTTTTCAGCCTTAATTGTTTTTAATCCTTCTTTTCAATGTCTATTTCCTTTTCTTTTTAATAAGTTCCCTTGATTTCTTCCCTATTTTAAGCATTGCTTGTGAGAGTCGCAACTTATTAACAAGTATGCAACAGATGACTCGGTCAGTGTTAAAAGGGAGCAAACTTCGACAAGCGGTACTGGCAGTGTCCATACCCCAGAGCATGGCATGTCAAATGTCATTACTGCCATCGAGTATGGATCTCTTGACATTTTGGTTTAATCTTTGCTGACAATATTCAAGCACGTGTTCTTCGTTCATCCGTGTTGGCAAGGAAATACAGGCACAGGATCCTTTCACTACCTGTATTCCTTCTGATGAGAATGGTGGATCTCCTTCCAGCCGCGGTATGCGCCGTCGTGCTGCCCGAGAGCATGTGAAACAGCTCAAGTCTTGCCGTTCAACTCCATCCACGAATGATAAGATCATGAAAAACTGGCGTGTCGCTGAACCTGCCTCCGATAATTGCTCCCCAACAAACGCCAAGCGCAGCCACCATGCCAGCCCACAGGCGTGCATCCCGGAGTCTGTCATTATCGACAAGAACAACTGTCAACTATATTATTCCCCGGACAGCTGCCTCTTTGTTGCCAAGTAAGTGCCATCTAAACCGACTCAAACAACTTTTAACATGATGATACTAGTTTGAACAGCCAACATGACGAGGTTGAGCTTGAGGCCGCAGTCACCGAGGTATTCCGCAAATATGGGACCGTTTATGTCAAGATCACCCGCGACAAGAAAAATATGCCAATGGGCTTCGTTCAGTTTACGGTGAGGCTTGCTCATAGTTTGGTAGTTGGCGCTCTGCTAACTTCAATCAAAGAATAGCTCTGATGCTACCCTTGCTAGAGAAAAAGCCAAAGGAACTGTTATTTTCGGCCGTGGGTGCCGCATTGAGTGGTCCAATGCGAATCGTATGTATATCCTACCCAATCTTCAGTCACGCTTCTCAAATTGTAATACCTTGTAGGTAACTACCATCTGACACGCCATGATGGTATCGAAGTCACAGAAGATATGGCTCGTGCAATTCTTGAAGAGTTTGGTGAACTTGAGCGTGTTCACTTTCCATCCGAAACGGAGATTGTCATTTTCAATCTCGGCCGTGGCCCTCTGGTCACATATGTCAACTACCAGAGTGGCCGAGAGGCATTGAATGTAAGTTACGCCAAGTGTGTTTTCGAATTCCTACTCACAGATCGCAGGATCTACGTGACTCTGATGAATGGAACTTCCAAGCCAAGATCAGCGAGCGTAATTCGTCACCCTTTCAATCTGGAAAATCGGCAGTGTCTCGTAGCTGTTTCACTGCCAAAACCTACCTCGAAAATTACGACATCGACAGACGCTCCATTTTCGTCGCCAATCTCCCAGCAAATACCTCGGAGTCTCAGGTCCATGACCTCTTTGATAACATGGGTCACATTATCAACATCACCATTAACCGTCGCCCGTCCGTTCGTGAGGGTATGTTTAAAATATCCATTCCCGAATCTGTACTGACTTTTTCAGGGTGTGATGTTAATGTTTTTGCATACGTGGAGTTTGCGAATCCTGCGTCCGTCCAGGATGCAATTGAAGCTATGGTAATACTTGGTCCGCCCCCATCATTCGACAATGAGACTCTAACATAGATCAGAATATGTATTCATATGGCGGCAGTCGGCTCAAGGTTGATCAGAAGAAGCCACAGGATATGATCGCATCTGCTCGTCGGAAGCCTGTTGCTCAACACATCACACATGTCACACATGATGGCACCGGTACCACGGCGGGGACTCCATCATACTATGGGTCACCATATCCATACATGGGATATCCGCCAACCCCTTACACTGGTAGCAGCTATCCTGGATATGCTCATTATCCCTACCATGTGGCACCCTATTGCTACCCTGGTAGCCCAGGCTACTCCGCAACCCCCGTCTCCGACAGTGGCAACGGTCACGGCCATGCCACTACTGGCCCGCCTCCAGTATTTGCCATTCCGACTCCGTATGGGCAGGTTGGTTACTACGGCCAAAACCAGGTGCTCCCATACGCTGTTCAGTACGGCCCGCAGGCTCATATCTTCCAACACACAGCGGCCGGCGGTGGCTCAGATGCCAATGTTTTCAACAGTCCTTCCGCCAGTGGCGAAGCTACTGAATCGTACCAAAGTGTGCAGTGACGCCGCATCTCATGTCCTGGACATTGTTCGTCGACGTGATAGATCTCGCCAATTCAATGGGTCTTTTCACCCCCCTACTGTTCTACCAACTAGCATTTTATCATGGCTTTCTCCGCACCGGTGCTGATGAATACTTCTGCTTCATTTTTGCCGGTCAAGAGCAATTCGCTTTATTGATATATTGTGAGATTCCCGCGCCCTCGGCTGGTTCGGTCAGGATGTCGTCTACCAAGCGCCCTGTCTCCATGTTCTGATCTGCTGCAGCTCTGTGCTGTGGGATTTTCAAGCCGGCCTCCGGCTGACTTGATTGCGGAGAAATATATCAGATGGAATCGCAATTTTCAACAAGCTGGTTAATGTGGGAATACTCTGTCTCCAAGGGTTGACATGCTGGTGGCATGATTTTAATAGTAATATTGGCCTGCTCCGCCGGTTTCTGCATATTAATGGCAAATCCGACATAGGATAGGGTTCACTCAAAACATCCAAAGAAAGCAATTGCTTGTGGCTAATTTCATTAAACTGCTCGGGCTAGCTCCTGTAGATAGTAGTTTACAATAATAAACAGCTTTCTATAAACTTTGCGATTTACTTGGTTTCGTATACTTTTTAACAGTGCGTGGGGCTTCTATGTGGTCTTTTTGATGATATAATCCTGCCCTTTGCATGGCTAGAGACGGCATAGCGCTGGTGCGGCACGTGGGGGTTAAAGTTACTAAACACTAACCCCACTAGAGTCCATCCAAGAGGATCCAAGAGCCAAAGCTAAACCAGCGATGCCGGACTGGCGTGTCCATTTTTTATTTTTCTTATTTCTCGTACGTACTCGTACCTTTATTTATTACATCCATACTTCGCTCCTTATTGATGCCCCACTGCCATTTTATCTTATCGTTTGCATTGCTGTGACACCGATTTCAGAAGAAAAAAACTTCAATAAACCTTCCCATCTTGGAAGTCAAATCGGCAACAGCTTTAATCGCTCTCTGCCAAATCGAGGCATCAAGGCACCAAGAGTCACGCCATGGGACAACCTTCCACGCAGGCATCAAATGCCCTGATCTATATCACTTATGGCTCCTTCCTGTTCGCCTCTCCCATTTTAACTTTGAAAAGAAAAAAAGTATTCTGGAACTAACTTGTCGTGCTTTAGGATCTTTGGGTGTGCCATCGCATGGCGGCTCCGGCACCAGACCAAGGGCGAGTTCCTCTCCAGCAACAGAACGCAGTCTGGTTAGATAACCTCCCCCCAAACCTTTCAATGCCTGGCGTCAATCCTGTTCTCCAACAGCTGCAGCGCCTCCCGCAATTGACGTCCCCATACTAGAAAGATGGCAGCTAATGTTGAATCGTAGCGGGACCGTTGGCGCTTAACTTTGTCGCTACTGGTGAGTACTTTGCGTCGCCTTTACTTTCGATTCGGTGAAACGGCGGCAGCAATTCTCGTATATATACGAATTCCCAGCGCGAAACAAGCAACATGAATATCGCCCAGTAGAGTGAATACTCTTCAACAGATTCCAAATGCAAGCCATGAGCTATGAAATCATAAGGTTCGTATTTGTAGAAAATACCGTGTACGCCTCGAGCCTTCTTCTTGGCACTCTAGAGCAGCCTTTTTGCAGGATATGAATTCGGCTGTGTCAGCTTTGGAGGCCAAGGAGGTGGCCAAGGGCGGCATTGTGTGGCTTCACTACGGGCGCTGATCCTGGCAAATAACTGAGATACTCCTATATGTTCACATAGGGAGAGATGTCTCAGTGGTTTTCCCAGGTGAAGCTGAGATTGTACCGTGATTACTCGATCAAGTTAATGCTTGCGTGGGAAAGTGCTGCCGCCTCAAGATCCCTTTCCCCCATTGTTTCAGACTGCTAACATTAGATGTTTTTTTAATTGAACAGCCCTGGGTTCCGGCATTCTGTTCGCATACCCGCAACTAGCTGCTCTTGCTGGCGTGCAAGGCGTGATCGTCTATGCCGTTAGTTCAGCTGCTCCTCTTTTGATATTTGCTGTCCTTGGCCCAATTATTAGAAAGAAATGCCCCGAAGGCTTCATTCTCACAGAATGGACAAGACAAAGATATGGTGTTGTTACAGCTATGCTTCTCAGCTTTTTCACGCTGGTCACAATGTTTCTGTATATGGTAGCAGAGCTTTCTGCAATGCAGCAAATCGTCGGTGCCTTGACAGGGATGGATGGCCTGCCAGCAATCATCGTGCAAGCCATCGTAACGACTATATATACCTGTAAGTTATTTTTGCCAGTTCATGCTCTTTTGCTGATAGTTATAGCTCTCGGTGGCTTCAAAATCTCATTTATAACCGACAATATCCAAGCCGTCATGGTCTTCTTTTTGGTTACAGTTGCTACTATCACCATCGGCGTCAAGACGAATGTGGATCGCAGCCTAGTTGAATCTTCTGGCCTACTCAATGCTAGTCTCTTAGGCTGGCAACTGCTCTATATTCTTCCGGTCGCAGTTCTCACGAATGACTTCTTTCTTTCCAACTTCTGGATCCGCACTTTCGCCTCTCGAACTGACAAAGACCTCTTCATTGGGGTCTCAAGCGCCTCGGCTATAGTGCTTGTCATCCTGACACTTGTTGGTGTAACGGGCCTGCTCGCTGTCTGGACCGGTGCATTAGCCCCTGGCGAGGACGGCTCCATCGCCTTCTTCCTTCTTCTCGAAACACTACCCAGCTGGGTTGTCGGAATTGTCCTGGTCATGACTGTTACACTTTCGACAGCTGCTTTCGACTCCTTCCAATCAGCCATGGTTTCTAGTGCTTCAAATGACCTGTTCAGAAACAAACTCAACATCTGGATTATTCGAGCCGGTATAGTGGCGCTTATATTTCCTGTCGTTGTGATCGCTCTCAAGGCACCCTCGATCCTACAGATCTACCTGATATCCGACCTTGTTTCTGCCTCGACCATTCCTGTGTTGGTTATTGGACTCAGCGACCGCTTCTACTGGTGGCGCGGCTTTGAGGTTGTAGTTGGCAGTCTTGGCGGAATACTGACAGTATTCATCTTTGGAACAATCTACTTCGGAAATGCACATGATGGCGCAAAATTGATATTGCTTGAAGGCGGACTATATGCCAATGACTGGAGTGTGTTTGGTGCGTTTGTCGCTGCTCCGTTTGGAGGACTCCTTTGGGGATTTGGCGCATTGGTCGCTAGACTTAGCTTTCAGTGGCTCATTGCGAAGATAAAAGGGCAACGCTTTGATTCCTTCGACAAGCCAGACTACCTCACTCGTCCTCGGATTGTGGATGCCAATGAATATACGGACAGTGGCGATATTACGGCAGCCGATGAAGGAGGAGTTATCACGTCACATCCGAAGGGGAAGTTCTTCTAGAGCTGCTGAGATGATAATAAGTTTATGAGTTGCACCCTTTCTCATAATGCCAGTGGTATTATGTGTCTGGCGATTATCTAAAATTGCTTCCAATTGAAACTCGATGAGATGAGGGAGAGTCTAATAATGGGAAGCTGTTACTATTTATATTACTACATATACCGTCTATGAAACTAAATAAAACGATAAATGAAGATCCCATGTGTTGCGAAATATCCATTGCTGCTGGGATGGCTTATCATTTTGTGATTCAGAGTACTCCGATGTCCTGTAACATCACATAAAGAACCTTGTGCCACGACGATCCTTCCTATGGATTTATCATGACTTGCGAGGTTGCCTCGGCATGATACTAGTCCCAGGAGATTTCGATTCAGTTCTTGTTGAAGTATAATACACATTGTTTCTATACATTGCACTTATACACTAACGCTGGCATGCTAATATCCTACAACCCTTGCTTTCCCCTATTTTTCACGTCATTCACTCCAGCGCCTTCCTTTTAGCCTCCTCGATGGCTTCTAACGTGGTTTCCTCTGTCGTTCCCCATACCATCCAGTCATTCTCTTTCCCCTCCCACAGCATTCTCTGGATAACCACATATTCCATTACGTCCCTCTCCTCGCCAGTACCCGCCACCAGACTCCCATCCGCTTTATACCTAGTTAACTTCTGTCTGCTGCTGATACGCACAACCGCCTGCCGAACCCCAGAATCATCAACTGGCAGCGTCGCGGCGCGATTACTCATTACTCGCGGGCTGCTGGTGTACTTTATCACTTCCCACTTCCACCGCTCGCCGCGAGGCCGCGTATGGATGCGCGATGCGAAAGAGTCATAGAGGCCTTCGCACGTTATCTTCTTTAACAGCTCAACGTTGCCGGCGGCGAAGGCAGTATACATCTGCTGGTGTAGCGCAACAGCCGTTGGTGCTGTTTTCCGAAAATGTATTTTGAGACCATGCTTCCGGTTGGAAAATCGATAAATGGTTATGATGAAAAGGTCAGATACTTTGCGCTTCAAGCGTGCCCATTGTAACTTTGCAAGAGCGTTTGGGGACGTGAACAAGGAGGGACGGTTGGCACTCGATGGAGCGATAATGGTTTCTGTTGGCAGGAATCTTAGTAAGAACCCGTTATAGAGGGGCAATCGTAAAACTTGGGGCATACCTGGTAGCAAGCCAAAGTCGGACGGCATCGCGCTCATCTCTTTGGCAGCAATGCGTAT
Organism: Pseudogymnoascus sp. VKM F-4281 (FW-2241); assembly: GCA_000750745.1. Classification (NCBI taxonomy): domain Eukaryota; kingdom Fungi; phylum Ascomycota; class Leotiomycetes; order Thelebolales; family Thelebolaceae; genus Pseudogymnoascus; species Pseudogymnoascus sp. VKM F-4281 (FW-2241). The sequence continues at coordinate 27,178 of JPJV01002092.1, forward strand.
ACTGCGCTCCGACGGAACCCTAGGCTGCTGTGCCTGCTCTCTGTTGTTGAAGGCGCCGCGAGAAAGACCATGACTAAAGGTTCGAGTCTGTAGGAAGGGAGATTGGAGAGCTAAGCTCAGTGCCGGACGCCGTACTAAGTGCGCCATGTTTGCGATTATGTCAAGGGAATGGCGCAGACTGCGTCCCATCATCCTGAAGGAGTCTTGGAACTTTTTGATCAGGTCTGGGTCGGTAAAATAGTAGGGCCGATGGTCCCCGATTACCGATATCAACATGCATGGTTATAAACGTCGACATATTTGCGGCCTTTATTTAGAGGCCGCTATCAACAAACATCTGACAACTGGTAGTCCAACGTACCTATGATAATGGTGGAGGTGGGGGGTAGGTAGATACGTAGAAAGGACTCCAAATAATAGTCAGCTGGAAAGTAAATTGAATGGAGTGAACCTGTTGTATAGCTGTAATATTAGAGTCAATTAATACTCGAGTCGCTCTTAAGTGTCGACGTTTCAATCGGGTCCGGCCTTGATCTTGCCGCCGATGACAGTGACCCGTGGGATGTCGACAACCGGACCTTGCCCAGGTCACCTCAAGTGCTCCTCCACCACAACCCTCTCGCCTCTGCTACGCTCCTCATCTTCCCCGCAATCATCCAAGGTGCTTTAGTATTCATTTAGGGGACCGAGAACTGTATATATACTCTGACCGAGTGAGTCTTGAGTTGCCCCATCCCATGATAGTCTAAATGCTTCATTCTAATCGTACACTGCTGGATAAAGCCATGATTGCAGGATGGGTCCTTCACCCACCATCAACATTATCGCGCAGCGCCAGCCCCAGCAGCCACGTCAGATCATATTCGGCAGCCCCTAAAGCCCCACCCGACTTGTCTTCACATCGCACGGCGAGGGCCATATCTACATCCGCGCTTAACAACAGTTCCACAAACTTGAGCGCCAGCGCTGCGTTGGTGGGAAGTTCACAGCGCTCGAGCTCCTATAACGACGAGGACGAGAGCATGAGCACTATTCCCGATCCAAGAAGCCGGACTATGTCTCCTCCCGGCGGCTCGCAGCCACCAAGCCCCTCACACCACCCAGACCTCAATGACGAAGTAGCGACATTAAGTAACAAGCTTATCAATGCAATCAACCATCAAACAAATCTGGGGGACATGCTGAATCAGACACGTTCAGAGCTGGATGCATCTCGAGAACGTATTCGACAGCTTGAAGCTGAAGCTGAGGGTCATGCTACCCAAATCACAAATGGATCCCTTGTGGATTTCGGCGTCGTGAAGGCTGAAAGAACGAAGCTTTTAGCAAGTTTGACTGAGGAGGCAAAGAAACGTGGCGCTGCTGAGAAAGAGAAGGCAGCCATTGAATTGGAGCTGGAGAACCTCACTACGGCCCTCTTCGAAGAGGCCAATAAGGTTCGTGTTTCACATCAATTGATGGTGTGTTTGCTGACCCCAGGTAGATGGTCAGTATTGCTCGAGAGAATTCTCAACGAGATCACGAAGCCATGGAAAAGAAAAACGAGATGCTCAAATCCCAACTAGCAGACACAAAGACACTACTCAAGTCACATCAGGAACAGCTAGCAGAACTAAAACGAGTTATGGAACAAATGCAGGTGCAAAAAGAAGACCAGTTAAATCCCTCGGCGCCGCCAACGCCTGGCTTGAAGCAGTTTGATGACAAGGATGACGGTGTTGTGCCTGGCCCTGTACACCCACCAACGGGGGATTTAGAGGTTACTCCGTCGTATCCAACCAGCTTCACGCATCTGTTGCAGCCCGTCCTTAGAACGGATCTGGCTTCCTATGGCGACTTTGTAACCTTGGTGCGGTCATCCAAAAATGGGCCAGGAAGCAGAGTAACGAGTGGATCGTATGGAGGGTTTTCGTTAGGGCTAGGACTTGGAGGAACGTCGAGCCAACCGTCGCCAGTTCTGCGGCACACACCCTCCAATGGCTCGACTTCGTCAATCGCAACTTCTGCCACTGTTGCTTCAACTCCAGTCACCCCTATCACTCCTGCATCCGCGGTCAGCGCCAGCACAACACCAGCAGGTCCTGCAACGCCACTCAAAGAAACCCGATTTTATAAGCGTGCATTGGCTGAAGATATTGAGCCAACGCTTCGACTTGATACTGCTCCTGGACTGTCGTGGCTAGCTAGAAGAAGTGTTCTCAATGCCATGTGCGAGGGGACGCTCGTAGTAGATCCGATGCCAGCACCTGCAACGGCGGTGCAGAAATTATACGTATTTGCTTGCTCGCTTTGTGGAGAATCACGTAAGGATCCAAAGCAAGCACGAACACATCGCTTTCGAACAAGCGAGAGTGATACGGCACAGAGATATCCTCTGTGCAAATACTGCCTTGGGAGGGTTCGGAGTAGTTGTGACTTCCTTGGGTTTCTGCGGATGCTCAAAGATGGCCACTGGCGATGCGAAGATGAAGAATCAGAAAAGAATGCCTGGGAGGAGAGCGTAAGGTTACGAGAACAGATGTTCTGGGCTCGAATGGGTGGAGGTGTTATACCTGTTGGCGCTGCCCATAATCACCTTCCCGAAGTAACCCCAAGGGCTAGCGAGGAAGTTGAAATGCTGAAAGAGCTGGAGGAGACTGGAAAGATGGTACCCAGGGACATTACACCGCTCCCTGACGATGTCACAGCTTCACGAATCGATCTTGACGGAGATGAACCTACGTCGGTAGGTATAAAAAAGAGAGCGAGTAAGAATCTAATAAACGACACTGCCGAAGGATTATGGAAAGCGGCTCAGGAGGATGCCATGGAGCCTCTTCCAAAGGAAAGCGAGCTAGCTCCTGCATCTACTGAAGCAAAGCAAGTTTCAAACGAGGCGCCGCAGACAGAAGAAAGCGACAAGTCGAACCGTTCCTCGTCTCAATCGCTTGGGGTATCAGAGGCGGGAAGTAAAGAGGAGAAGAGGCTCTCTATCACTATTCCGCGGCCGGAATAAACTAGAGATTTGGGAAATTGGCTCTTCAATAATATGAGAGCCGTAAATAATCATATAAGGGGCATGGGTTCTGGTTGGCGTTGGGCGGCGTTTTGTTTGTTTTTTGGGAGGGGGGGAATGGAGGGGGGAA